>JAGFPH010004060.1:0-23529 GCA_018207615.1 Philaenus spumarius | reverse complement strand
AGAAAATACTTCTTGCAGACCGATGTAGACTTATACATCCGCCACGAATCAGCAGAAAGTTATGCTAACGCGTATAAGATTGCTGAGTTGGCAGAATTGCACCCCGGAGTACTGTCTATTGAACTGGCTGATTCTCTAACAGAAAAAGTGACCGTCGGACAAGCAAATATTTATAAATTCTCTACCAGAAAGCTCTACGGTCGAAACCTTCTAAATATAATGTTATGTACGAATGCAAAAAATAAATTACCTTTGCATTCTGTTTGTTTTTTTTCCATTAAGCTATGACGACACTTCTGCTTTTGTAGCGTAGTTTGGAGCTATACATGCTCAGGCTTCGCTGTACCCTGAATTATATTTAAAAAAATGCGGCTTGAGTAACCCCCTCCCCTAAAATTTTGCCTCGAAAATACTCCGGGTGAACTTAACCTTAGGCTTCGCTGTACTTTAAAATACCTACATAAAATGCGATATATTTCCAAGTATAACCCGAGCTTAACCGATCTTACCCGAATTAAGACTTATGCCAACAGTGAGTACTTCCACCTTATTATGATGTATACCCTGGACTTGACCGATTCGCCCCGTTCTCTACCAGAACGCGCTGATGTCGGACGGGGATAGTTCAAAAATTCTCTACTAGAATGCGTCGTCGTCAAACACACAGAGGTCGGAGTGTTGGTGGGAGTGGGGAATGCCCTCATATTTATTTATTATCAATATTTAAAGGCATACACTTTCCACTTTTAAAATTGCATAGTATTAAGAAGAAGCTTTTTTCATAGGAGTTGTAATGAAGACGACAAAAGGTTAAATACAATTTACTATCACACTTTTATTCACAATCAGCTACAATTCTTCTTTTGTCCTTACTGCTGTTTCTATATGTGGGTAGTTCTCTCGCCTTTCTGCCTATGCTGATGACCACTCCTGTTGTCTTTTTTTAACGATTCACCACACCACAGTTGATTTTAAAATCATACAGCTTTTCGGCTTTAGGCTTTTTAAAAATGATACTTTTTTTAACGCGGTAATCTCCTAGGTAAGTATACTGATTCATGCGTTGGAATAAAGTCCTCTAAGATAAAAACACTCTCGAAAAAGATTCTATTATTTCTCTACATACACTGCAGCGTGTACAACACAAGGCGCACGAAGCGCACGCTATTAAATGTTTGCACGGGTAGTAAACTACTTGAACTTCGTCCGATAAACAGATTTTATACTCGGTCGTAGGTAGAGTTCGATTTTTCGGTACCACAATATTACAGTCGTATTTGCCAGCCGTATCCGATGATACTACTTTAACGGTAAATAATATATCTTATAAAAGATACATAAGTAATTCAGCTAGATTGGCTTCGTATAAGAACAGGCCTGAACAATTAAAAGTAAAGTCTCAACAGTTTAGCGACTCTGGATTCTTTTACACCGGCGTTGGAGATCAAACGATATGTTTCTGTTGCGGAGGCGGTTTAAAAGATTGGGAAGACCAAGACGATCCTTGGACTGTACACGCTAAATGGTTCCACAAGTGCAAGTTCCTATTGTTAGCGAAAGGAAAAGACTTTGTGAATACGTTTGTGAGCTTTACGTTTGGGTTAGCTCGGTTTTCCGTACATTATAACACATTTAATAAAAATAATTCGGGGTACAGCGAAGCCTAAGCTCGGTCAAGTCCGGCGTTTTGTTTCGGGTAAGACCGGTAGAAATAGTGTATATCGTACGCACAGGGTGCGGGAGCGCTTATGGTTAGCCTACGTGCGGTTTGCAAGGATGCGGGAGAGCCTAAGGTTGGCCAAAGTTTTATTTCGCCTAAGTGCCCTTCGGTTGAACTCGGACAGAACCATACGTTCGGGTTAGCTCGGTTTTCCATACGTTATAACAAAATTTATAAAAATAATTCTGGGTACAGCGAAGCCCAAGCTCGCTCAAGTCCGGCGTTTTGGTTCGGGTAAGACCGGTAGAAATATATTACAAGGGGTTGCGGCAGCGACGGTCAAGTCCGGCGTTTTGGTTCGAGTAAGACCGGTATAAATATATTACAAGGGTTTGCGGCAGCGCCTATGGTCAGCCTAAGTTTTATTTCGCCCAAGTACGGCTTTCGGGGGTTGCGGGAGAGCCTTACGATCGGAAAAAGATCGGTGTGCGAGTCTTAATTTTGACTAAGTCCGATTCGGCTGGATTCGGGGACAATCGGTAATGTTCGGGATTATATAATGCAATTTATACTATATTACAAGGGTACTATAAAATTTAAAGCTCTTAATTTTGACTAAGTCCGATTCGGATTTACTCGGGAACGTTCGGTAATGTTCGGGTTGTTATAATGCAATTTATATTATATCCCAACAACACTATAACATTTAAATCTCTTAATTTCTTCTAAGTGACCTTCGGTCGGATTCGGGAACGATCGGTAATGTTCGGGTTGTTATAATGCAATTTATACTATATCCCGACGACACTATAACACCTTGTATCTAATACAAGGTTGATGACGGGTGTTAAACTTATATACTTCACAAGATAGTACTTTCTTAACAGAGTCGACGTAGCCTAACCGCTAACGTTGTGGACTCGGGTCTTGGTGGTACCCGGTTCGACTCTCGGAGACACCCAAACTTTTTTCAAAGCAAAAAATAAAATAAAATTAAATATTAATCATTACAAAACAAGATGGTTGCCAAAAAAAAAAGATGGCGACTAAAAATTCCCCAAAATCTTTAAAAATCCAATATTCCCAAAAATCCAAAAATTCCAATAAATGTTAGGTTAGGTTAGGACCCAAAAAAAACCCAAAATCCAAAAATTGCAAAAAATGTTAATGTTAGGTTAAAACCCTCCAAAAAAAAAACAAAATCCAAAATCCCCAAAAATTGGCTTAGGTTAGGACCCCCAAAAAAAGTGGGCGTGGCTTAGGTTAGGAACCAATTGACCCAAAAAAACACCAACAAAAGGGGGCGTGGCCCAAGATCAATGACCTTCCCCCACTCCAGATCGCCCGGAACTCTACTTATATTGTTTCACTATTTGGTTAATATTAAAATTAGTTTGGAATGTTGATTATTGATTATTTAAATATAAATTGTGAATTTAAAACGCATTAAATAAGTTTAGTTGATGCTAATGGTATAGTCTATTTCGATCTCAGTGTTAAATTAGCTACGAATATGTCACAGCTCAACCGTCCGTGATAATCTGTTTCCATTGGCTTCTTAATAGATCTCCACCACAATACGAAGCGAGCAGAGTGGAGCTAATAGTATGAATATAACACAACAGACTAAGTTTATCTGTTAAACATAATAATAACATTGTCAGACAGTTAAAAACTTAATGTAATCCGAAACTTATTTATGTAAGAGAAATAATTAGTTTTAATCTATAATCTAAAATTACTAAATTTACTTAACGTAGCTTAAAAATTTAACTTATTATATAAATAAATTGCTATAAATATAACGCTTATTGGTAGTATTCGTTGATTTTTGTAGAAAATTAATTAATTAAATTCAATTAAGGAACCTTTAAAAATATAAAGTAATTAACATTTTTTTAAATAATTAGTTTGACACTGTGAAAAGACCTTAATCTATCTGAAACCAAAATACTCAATTACCCAAATGATACATTGCCCAAATGCTGAAAAATTATTAAACTGTAGTATTTGCTAGTTTTTATATTGTTTTTAATGTTAAACCATTAGTGTTTATATTACCTAGCATACTGTATATATGTGTAGAATATGTTTAATAAATGCGAATTAATAATAAATTATTTTACTATTACGCTCGGGGGACCACTGCTTTAATGACAAAGCAGACAACAAAATGTTTTATATTCATCTAAGTTACAGAATAATTAATTGTATATTATTATGGTACCCACAGCGTCCAATGTTCAGTGGGAAGCGTTGTCGCACTTAATTCTTCTCGGCCGATATTTACAACAATATATATATATATAAAAAGCACAGTTCACACAAAATGCTATAGTTCCAATATTAGTAGCACATACAATACAATAATTAATCTTTTCACAAAGATGAATATTTACAGAGGTTTAAATATAAAACGGTCAACTGACAAATTAGTATAAAACAAGGTAGAACAGAAATAAATAAAGCGAAACTTCAATGAATGAAAAAAGGATGCGGCGTTATTGCGTAGTCAACAGGCAGCAAGCATGTTCTCTCTAGATGGTCTTGCGTAAGATAACCGCGTGTTTCCTGTTTTAGGCTTATGCTCCAATTCTACGAGTCGTGGTTTGTCGCTGTAGGCCAACGGCCAATCCTATAATATTTGTTCATCCATTGTTTGGTGCAGAAGTACAGAACAATATGGTTTCATTATTTCGTACCTAATCAGAGTGCGAACGAAACGAACAAGCGTATTAGTTTGTGAAGAACGTAGATTATTGATACAGTAAAATTACTTCTTTTATTTATACATAATATTTGGTAAAACTCAATCTGAATTTCTGAAAGTACCTGCTACAAATCTATAGCTTTATTGGATTTTATAGTGGAAGTACTTTATAATTATTTACTCTCGATCTTTAAACAACGCAGTTGCTGCATATTTTAACCACTTAAAATATGTAAAAAAATATATTAAAAACTGCCTTAATAAAACGAGTTAGGGAAAAAAGGAATAAAGAAAAAAAAATGTATATAATTGAATGAAATTTAGTTCCTAGACTGATTGTACTAAACCTGAAACCAAAAAACTTACACACAAATAAAAAAAAACTAATGAAGTCTAAAGTTAAAATATTCTAGATAGTAAGGAAAAAATAAACTATTTAACACACACACACACAAATTAAAATTTAGTAACAACGCACAATATAGTTTTACTTAGCTTTAATCATTTCCTATAATTCTGACACCCATGTAAATAAATCAAATCCTATAAAGACATACAAGTGAAGGTACAAGTGTAATTAAAATCTATGACTTGTGTAATGTGTGTGTAATATGTACATATATGTTGGGAATGTTATGTGAAACGACAAACTTCTTTTAATTCGTATGTGCATGTCTGTAGACATCTGTGCGGGAAACTTTAATGGAATGAGACCAATTGAAATAGTAAAAACTAAAACATTAATATTAAAAAGCCGTGCTATGGTGACTTTTGATATAATCGGTACTTACTACAATTTAATGTGATAATGGTAATTAATGCTCATTTTAATTTAAGTCACATTTAATTAAGGAATTTGGTTTGCAAAGTTTGTCAGTTTAATTGAATCATTTAGACAACACGACTTGTAATAAAAGTTCTGGCATTTTGTTGAAATTGGAAAATAATTGTAATTAAAAACATAGACTGTAGTTGCACAATGTTATATTAATTTTTGATTTCTTATCTCAGATCTGTTAAAGATTTTAATAGCAATACAAATGAGTATTTATGGAAGTTACATTAAAAGCGTTAAATTGTTTACAATATTTGGTTATTCAACATAAAAATAATTAGGAAGCTTGGATATGGGCAACTAAGCAAAAACTTCCAACACAATTGCGTTAGTTTGTGAATAGTACCCCAGTAATTGAAGGGAAAAAATAGGTCTTTGTTGGAAGTAATTAGTAAAAAGCTGCAATTTTGTCAGATGTTACAATAATATAAGAGGAGTATTTACACAAAAGTCCCCACCCCTCCCTCTTGCTTAACCCCTATCCTCATTAAAATTCACTTTTGAAAGACTTATTTACTGTGTCAATATATAAGAGAAAAACAGCGATAGAGTCATATTTATTTCGTTATTGTAATTCTTATAATATTCTCTATTAAAAATGTTCATAGCGTTTAAGCTATAAAATAATTATTTATCGTGTATTTTTGAATTTAATGTTAAAGTTTTAACTTTTTTATTACAATAGTAACATGTTTAGTTAAGTTTTATTAATATGAGACAAAATATAACAAAATGGCTAAAATCAAACTTTTGGGGTATTTTTTTTCTTTAAAACTAGAAATGTTCGCTCTAACGTGTTTCTGAAGTCAAGCCATTTGGGTGCGTGTCCAAGCATATTTTCAAAAATTCGCCAAATTTTGTAGAGAAAGGTTCAAAGAGTCTATATATGCCCGTAAAGAAATGATAGATGTAAAATTTTCAAATTTATTAGCTAAAGAAACAAAAAATTTTCAGTAACGAAAGGAAAAGGTTCAACTTTAGGCCTACATAAAAAGTAGTAAACCTTTTTTAATTTTATTTATAAATGTAAAAAAGTTTTGTAATTTAGTTCTGATTAGAACTGTATACAAATATTTATCAATTTCAAATTTCTTATTTTGAAAACAACAGTTTTTATGTTTTTACTACAAGATTCCCAACAAAACTGGGCCTAGTTTGAATAGTAATTTAAGAATATATTCTTTGACCTAAAATTAAATATTACTATAAGAAAGTGTAGAGAATAAATCAAAGAATTGAACTGTATACTTGTAAATTATTATTTAATAAAAGTATTTCACTTAGCTTTACATTAATCACAAAATGAGTTGATACAAATGAAACTTCCCGCGGATAAACGGAATACAAAATGTTAGTTTGGAAGTGCGTGATAAACAGGCTTGCTTAGCGATCTCATCCTACCGTTTGAGTTATACGAAAGTGTATTATTTTCTCTGCTGTTTGAATAATATCTAACCAGTAACGAAATATCTAGTTTACTTTACGCAAAATGAAATATCGACGATTTCTCTACAAAATGATATAAAGGTATAAATACTAACTTAAAGAATTGTAGGCGTTATCTCGATTACAAAATGCGATGTTTTGTTAGCTGAAAACTAACCAATTGCAAGGGTTTACTGAAAAGTTGATATCTTTGAAACTATTAGAGTGACGTCTGATTCGAATGCAGATAAACAAAGTTAAAATCTTGACGAATTAAATGGTATCTTTATATTATTGGTAAAAATATTTCTATCGAGTGCCATTGAGCTTGAGAGTGACAAAGGAGAGTATAATTTCTTCGTGTTTCACTCGCGGTATTATGTTTACAGAAAATTAAAACTTTAAAATTATGATTTCGTATGTAAATATACGTTAAAAAAATTTTTGAAGTACAAAAGTTAAAGTTTAAATAATTTCCTTTACAACGGTATTTGTTTTATTACGATTAGGTGATTTTTAGTGTTTGAAATATTCAATACAAAGTATAGTTGTCAATTGAGTGAGACCTACGCCAAGGACTGAGACTGCTCAATTGAGCAGTTTAATATATGTAGGGTTAACAGTTTGATACAATGTAAGTGCAGACAGTTGACATAATCGGTCTAACAAAGGGAGAGACTGCCCGGGGCGCACGAGTCCTCGCGAGCCGGATCAGCGAGTTGGCATAAAATTGTTAATGTTTTTTATATTGGGAGATCCAGTTTTGGTTCAGGGGATTATTTCTAACCCCAATTTATTAGGGCCGTTCCATTATCTACTACCTACGGACCCGCCGTGTCCCGTACTGGATAAAACGCTACCGGCAGCTGTTAAGCAGCAGAACATGTTTAGTTTACTATAAACACATCTTCAAGGACAACCCACCCGCCACTCAAATTGCTATTTACAATACCGCAAAATTGTCTGTTATATATACAATACTGGCACATAAAAGTAGAGTGTTTCAGTTTTATATACGACAGTGGATTCATTCTTGCTACTGTTTTAATCCAATACAGTCTCGTCATGATCATAAATTATTTCATCTACAATATTAGGCCTGTTATCACAGGAAAGCCCATTACAGTTCTATTTAAGTTATCATGGTTTAACAATTAGGTTCTACTTTATGACACCCACAATATTTAAGACAAGATGTCTTACAGCTGCAATACACGAGGCGCAGAAGGCCACTAGGCGCAAAAGCCTTAGAACTTAGTGTTGGTGTTAAAGTTTTCTTATAAACTCCATTTGCTTTCAACTTTTCCACCTTACAGCCCCAATCTGTAGCATCCAATCTTTTACCAAGCCATGTCTACACTTGCAAATAAACCACGAACAAATGCTGATGAGCAGCTTCAGAAGTTGTTGAAGTTTTGCAAGGTCGAAGTTTTACCTTAGATTAGATTTGTTTGCAAGTTTTGTGAACATGAAATAACGAGCTTCATTGAGATTTGTGTGCTCATAGATTATTTTCTATTAAGATAAAAATTTCCCCGTTTGTTTTCAGTTCTTCTTTGGAAGCATATTGACGTAGAATCACCGACGCTTCTGTTTGGAGCTTCTTCTGACTTTCTTAAAATGTCCAACAATTTTATTTTTCCTAGACCAAAGAAAGAAGATGTTGTGTCACAGCCTGTTATGGCATAAGCAAACAGCATAAGATTCCTTTTATCGTCCAACTTATAAATGATTTTGGAAATACTGTAATACACTTTTCTATGTAATCATCCAGTTGCCGGTTTTCAAAAGTAAATTGCTTGGTTTTCAGTCTAAAGCACTAACAACAGTATTAATAAATTTACAGTAAACAAAACATGTTCTTCTGCTTGTTACCTGCCGGTTTTAGCCAGTCCGGGACACGGTGGGTCCTTAGGTGGTGGATAATGGAATGGCCATAATAAATGACTTAGGGTTAGGAATAATCATCTGAACCAAAACTGGCTCTCCTGAAATAAAGAACATTAACAATTTTATTAACAAAATATCAGCTTTTCACTAATTACTAATTAATTGACAAAATAAAGAAGTCTTTTAAAAGTTAATAGTGGGGGGGGGGGGTCAAGAGGCGGAGGTGGGGGGACTTTTTAGAAAATATTGCTTATATAGTCAACTAACATCGACGAAAAATCAGCTTTTCACTAATTAGTTCCGACACAAAACATGTATAGATTAACGTTCCGTTTACTTGCTCTATACGCGGGTCTCCTGTCTTCATTATATTATTTACAACAACAATATCATAACAAAAAACTCTAAAAGAAATGATTGAATTAACAGATTTTGATGTTTCGGGAATTTATTATTGAATGTGAAATTTTATAAAGAAGTGACTGTACTTAAGGTCGAAAAAAATTATGTTGTGTTCGATTTTCCTTTTAGCTAATATTATGAATCTATGGAATTTTCTGAATAAATATATACCTAATACATGTTATTTATTACATTGTTTGTCATAAATAGTCATATCCCGTCGTTAAACCACTGCTTGCTTTATTTCTGCCCACATTACCTATAACTAAAAATATAAAATTCTACCTGGTCTCCATCCGAGATTCGAACCAGGCATCTTCTGATCAGGAAAATACCACGTTATCGACTTGGCTAAGGCTTGCCATTGAAAAAATATTTAAATTAACTACACTTTAGTTTCATTACTATATTTACAAGTAAAAAATACTTCTTGAGCACCATCTATAAGTGGTTATAACAATGTAGTTAATGTAACGTAGTCTTAAGCCACGCCCTTTTTAATTCTGTATAAATACGGTATATGATACACTGTTAGATTAGTTATAGTTTGATTATTGTAGCTCGTGCAACAATGAAGATGGCCACTTTGTCGTTGAAACGCGTTTTAGTTAATAACGTACTAGTTGTGAGATTTAGTGTTCGAAGTTTATTCTATCAAATGGTTATAACAAGTTTGATTGGTTTTCACTAAAATTAAATCTGTATAATTTGTACTCGTGAGAGGTGTGTAATAAAAATATAAATAATTTTGCCATATTATCTATCTAGCTCCTTTTCCTATTGCTGTTATATTCAATGCTGCAGCAATAAGAAACATATATAAACAAAGAATTAATCATTTAAAAGTGTTGGTTATGAGGTTTTTACAATAAACAATTCCTTCGTAAACTTAGATATTAACACTTTTTTCCGTTAGTTGTTTTTTTCCGGTAGGGCCTACTATTATTTTAAACCGCTTTCATACTTAATTCAATTTTCCACTCTGAATATAATTGTGCTCCTTAGTACAAATTAGATATATCTTTCTAATATTCATAATAAAACAATAATTATAGTACTTTTACTGTTACTTTTACAAAATCTGCATTAATGTTTAGTACAAAAACTCATAAAACATATCATCAATTTATAGTAACAGTAATTCTTATTATTGTTGCTTAGGAAAAAATATACTAATTGTCAAAGTTTCACAAACGTATCTGCAATATTTTCTGAGAAAAAGGCAACGAAAACTAGCTAGTTGAACATGAGTGGCATAGGGACAACTTGCACTTCCTAAATTATATTATAAACGTATATTATAATTAGTAATCACATTTTGGAACAGTAACGGTCAAGTATAGTAACATTTTGGAAGCTGAAACGTATTTTACATAAACGTTCTGTTATTCTTATTCTACTCCACATTCAAGTTAAAGATTAGACTTTATACAATAATAACTTTATAAAGTTACGATAGTATAAGCTCTTACGAAATTACCCTGCTACCATAGTTTTACATTAAATCTCGGCTTACAATTTAAATTATCGACAAACTTCATTCAACTGCTAGGACTCGAGATTATCTTCTGTGATTGAGGCTGCGACTATACAAACTTTAGCAATGTTTCTTTTTGATTAAGTACATCATAATTTACATTTAAAGTAAATCTAAAATGACTTATACCATCAATTGTTAAAGTCTACCAATGTTAATCGTCCATTACAAAACTTAGTTCATAAACCAAGTCTACAAAATCTTATCTAAATTTACTGCTCCTACAAATTATACAAATTATTTTAATGATAGGTATATAGTTTATATTTGTATTCTATTGTTATTCCAGAGGTTTCTTACTTTTAGATAAAAAGTTTATCTGAACTTAACGGCCAAACTTGGTTAAGTTATTAACCAAGATATGTTGGTTATCGCCAGAAATCTTAGGGGATTGCCCTGTAATGTTAAACAAATATTAATAATTAGTTTGTACATTTTATGACAGTAGTAAGTAACTTTAATTATAATATGCTAAATATAAATGATTAATTATCTTTCACACAAATGTAAATTTAATTTGTTTAAAATCGGGAGTTGTATTTAAATGAAAATGGAATAAAAATAAATTAAAATCTCAAAAGTTAAATATTAGTTCTTGAAATATTGAAGCTAAACATTAATTTTTGAAAAGAAGAGAACAACTTTTAACCTATAATATTGTGAAAATTACTTTTTTATTTTAACGCCCTGCTGTTTTGCACTTTAAGGCTAATGAAGACACGGTACCTACAGTTTTACGTGGAATCCGAACCACAACCAATGATGTATGTTAAGAAACCATTTAGAAAATTATTCCTGGTCTATGGCTATTGAACCCGGAAAATTTTTTTATTGATAGTTGCCATGACGATTGATAAAGCTTTCACGCCTTAACAACCACGGCCATCGTGCCACACTTATTTTGTTAGTTTGTTTTCAAAGTTGATTCAATTAAATTTTACATTCACGGAGATTTTACGGAATGATTACTTGATCAGAATTTTTTTTTTAATTACAACCTACAAATTAATTCAAAATTTTTAAAAGTTCACTGTTTAGAAAAATATGTTTACTGAGAAATCAATTCCATCAATGCTATCTTAATGTTTAATTTCTTAACGATTTTTATACCTAATGAATTTTCTTTGGCACTATAGCAAAGCATGGTTTCATGAATAAGTTGACTAAAGTGAATTTACTTAGTTAATTAATAAATAAATATAAACATGTTTTCTATATTATCTTTTCCCAAATACAATTTCGTTTTGTTACCTAAAGCCATTAATTTATTTTTAAATTGGGATCATTAAATTAATAGTAAAAACAGATTAAAATAACGTTTCTATTAAGTACTTTATGTTTTACTTAAGTAGATTATTTTCAAGAAACAAGTTCATGTTGTGTAGACGTTCATTACATACTTAATTGTATCTGCCATGAGCTTTGTCAGAGAAAAGTTGCGATGGTGTTGTGTAACAAAATTTGAGAACATCCACTGAAACTTATAAATTGTCTATTCCTTTGAAGGCAATAAGCATTGGAAGCGTAAATTTTTATAATTAATTGTTTTTATTAAAATATGCTAAAACTATAAAAAATACCACAAAATTAATTAATTTATTACATCCTACAGTGTTTGCATAAGCACCTATTAATAAAAAAAACACACATTAACGTTGAACGTTAACTAACTTATCACTAGGGCTACAATCAAGTTAATTTGAAAGAGCTTTTATTTTGTATACGTGAAAATATTGTCCTTCCAGTGAGTCTTTTAATCTAATTGACGAATATAATTTAAAATAAAAGATACATCACATTGTTTTAGTAACATTAGTTTCATATATTCCTATGTACAGCTTATAAAAAGGAAACACATTTTAGCTGCATTTTATGTCAGTATAATATGTATTTCAAGTGTAACCATAATTTAAAATTACAAATCCAACTAAAATAAGATAAATAGATTAACTGCATAAATGAATGCTAACAAAACTGTAAATTTTAGGTTTTGTTGATATTTAAAATATTACAAAAAAAATTAATTCTAAAGTGTCTGTATAAAATTATTAATTTATTTGTATACATGTGTATAATTAATTTATTAGAGACTTTTATAATATGTGTATTAATCTTCCATATACAGTAGCGCTTTTATTTTCGTATTGTAGATACATTATGGTTTTGATTTCATATTATTTTTTTATACGTATTATTTATTTGTAACAATATGTTAGTAAATTACTGTTTCACCAAATTAAAATGATTAACAAATCATTTAACCCTGTTCAGTTTGTTGACTGCCTACGCGCCTTATCCTGTTTTCGACATAATTATTTTAACTCTTACTTAAAAGGTAAAGTATTTAAGATTAGATGTATTCTTCTTAGTATAATGTATTGCTTTATTTGTGCGAATATTGTACAAACACACATTTTAATTACACTATTTGCATTACATTAAAGAGCTTGTTTTTCTTATATATTTTCCATTATTTTGTATTACTACTACGTCTGTCTAGTACATTTTTTACTGTCATTACATTTCCTTTTCTTATTTAAGTATATTTTGTAATGTTAAGTATGTTGGGTTAAATCGATAACAATAAATTCAATAATCCATTCTCTTTCATCATATCCCCTCCCCCTCTTTCTCCACGTTTCTCCAATTCTCTATCCATCTCTCTTTCTACACTTTTTCACGATGTAATAGCAGTGTGTTTCTAGAGCAAACAAAGGTAATATACTTCCTATATTATTTTCTTCGGCTTGAATAGGTGATTAATAAAACTAAGCTCAAAACAGTTTGCTTGCTTCATTAAAGACAAAACAAAAGTGAAATATTATCTGGTACATCACCTTATGTAGATCTTGTAAACTCTACAAAGAAGATATTTTCCTTTTACTTGGTTTAAGTAATGCCTGGAATGTTATTTATGACTGAAATATACGTAAACTTTATCTCTGAAATTTGAAACAAGAAGAAAAAAGCGTTTAGTCTTGATCCGATATATTAGAGTGTGAATTTAGTCAAAATTGATTTAATTTTAAGTTATTTTCAATAAATAAAATTCAAAAATAATTTTCTAAGTTAAACATGTTTATGGATTATTTTTTAATTATGGATTCATTATTTATGGTTCACTAAGATAAAATTTACTCTCACCCAAGAGTAACAAAACCAAAGTAGATACATTTAGTTTATTGTGTATTGAATATTTAGTTGTGTACGCTGTATATATTCAATTCATCTTTGTAATAACCTAATCATAATACTGTAACACTGCATTTAAATTAAATTACTACTTTTCTCTCATTGAGTTATAGCAGAATATATTTATATTCCAATAGACATGCGTAGGCCATTTAAAGCACATTATATTTAACCTCTAAGTAAACCTTGATTTATTCTTTGGTCATGCTGAGCGCAACGTCCTTATTTTTATTTAAGTACACACTCTTGGAACACATTAATATTCCCATCTGATCCTGTAAGCTCACTGAATACATAACATTACCTTGCAGAAATAAACAAACCATTTTTACGTTATGATATTAAATCTTAAACTATAAAATAAATGCTAAACCCAATGTTTATTTTCTCGATATATATTTTAATAATACTTAATAAAAACTAAGTAATTTAATCTAATACATTTTAGATCATAAACAGACAGTTAACTTTATCATTCTAGTTTATTGTATTGTAATAACTTATTTGCAGCAATTGATAATTACAAATTATTAGTTTGAATTTAAAAGTACAACATTAATTTATTTAGTTAGGATACTGCTCCCTGCATATTTTGTGACAAGAAGTTATTAACTTGTTACTTATATACAATTATTTACATCTTAGTTTATTATGAGTTGAACATTATAAAAACAAAATATTTTGACAAACGCAATATATATATATTCTCGAGATTAAATAGCAATTATTTTAAATAGATTTAAAAGGGCAGAACTTTCTTTTCGCAATGAAAATATATAACGTTTTTATTAAATGATTGTAACGATTATTATTAAGATTATCTTAGTGAATTAAAATTTATTGTAGCTGTGAAAGGCAACGTTAGGAAAACTTTCTTGCGGGCTGTCAGTGGTTAGTAACTGCGTATTGATTTCTTTGTTTCACGACAATCTGCCCCTAACAAAGTTCTGCCAACTTTGAGGGAAATAATTGGACGACTAAATTGTTTCTTTATTGTTTTCTAACTCAGCTCTAACACCCCCTATGCCGTAGTTATAACATAATCAGTTTTTATATTATTATTATGGTATATTGCCCTTTCAATGTAACCTTGGAGTTGGAATATTTTCATAAGTGAATCATTTATGAAAGATGCATTAAATAGTTAAAGATAAAGCTTGCTCAATTTATTGTTTTTTATATATGTAGTATGGGTAAGATGGTAAATTATATTTTGTATTTAATAATACTTTACATCAGTTTAAATTCTGCAAAAAATATTAGAAAATTTGAATAGTTCAACAAAATAAAACCCCCCAAAAAACACCAGTCTATCGATAACGTAAATAAACTCTTTTCGTGTTTTATTACGTATTTTAATTTAAATATTTTAGTATAATTATAATTATATATGTATTTATAATTTTCAAATAATAAAAGTTGAGGCACACCAAAACTTCAAACATACATATTCGAAAGTAACAAAATACGGGCTACGATGAAGAAATATATAAATTTTAAATAAACGTGTGACTTAACTATGTTTTATAGATATTTATTAAATTACCTAATCAAAATTTGGGATTTACTAAAAGTATTTTATTATGAAAATTACCTGAGTATACCAATTACTTGGTAGTTTATCTGTAGGATATTATTTTCAATGTTGATTAAAATCCGCAGTGCAATAGTTCACAATCAAGTAATTTATTTCTATGCAAACTAAATACAAATTTGCATAACAGTACAATTAAAATTAATTATTCAAATAGAATAATTAACGATTATAGTACACAAAGTAAGTATACATTTTAATTAACAACACAATTACCATTGTTATTATTGTTATTATACAAACACAACTAACGTTTATAGTGTGATGTGACCAAGTCATATAATAGTTAAAACATTTATTTAGAAGGCATAATTTTAGTGAATCCAAATGGTATATTATTTACAGTCACTTTTAATATTGTGTATGAATTAAAACAATATTACAATAACTTGAAGAAAATTATAAAAATTAATGGAGCTTTTTACCGCTCTCTCTCACAGACATATACACAAACTAACAAATTCTACCCTCCACTAGGAAATATCAAAAATAACCTTTTAAGCTTTAAGAACTAGAACCGAGACAATGATAAATGAACCTCGTGGTAACGCAATTCATAGGCCTATGTTTCGTAGGTTTGCTTTCAGAAATACATATTTTTAACTGCACATTAGTGACTACAATATACACATTACAGTAAATGCAGTTATCTTGTTAATGGGTAAAGAAACACCTTCTTGTAATATGCCTTTGCCACAGTAAGTAAAGTATGTATATTTACTTCTGTTCGTAAGTTTAAATTACTGAACTCTTAATGGACTTAACCCTTCTTACGGTAGAAACTGTTTTCCAATTGTATAGTTGTTAAACAGGATTTGTTTTCGTCAAATATAATATTCTTCGAAGTGGGCTTCACGTTACACAACAAACACTAAAATAATACACAAAATTCTGTTAACAAATATATACGAAATCATGATGTTTCGCGAAAAACCATAAAAATTCACGTCCTAAGATGACGTCCTAAGTCCTAGATGCTAGATTAACTTTTCCGAACGCTTAACACAGACTGACTGAAGAGGAATCAGTAGTAGGTCGTTCAAAGGTTCAACCCCTATTAATTTTGTACTATTAATTCATATATTTGGAATGTCAAAAAGTATATGTACTTTGTTTTTCATTAATGGGAAATAAATAGCCTATCACGTTTGGTATAACTTGTTTAGGAAACACATTTTTCCTTTACCGACATTCTAACGTAAGGTGGGTTACGTCTATTAAGATTTTAGTAATTTATATCTACCACCAAATCTAAAAATGTCTTTCAAGATTAAAATACAAATATTTAATTCTACAAAAAAATTAAGAAAAACATTTATCTCCAGACACTTTATATATTATTTTATTACCCAATTTCAAATTGTTTATTGTATTCATATTTACAGTAAATTCTTATCACATTTTGAATTTATTTATCATTTGAAAGCTCAAATAACCGATCATGATTATTTTACTATATAGGTAATTATTTGGATACTCATTCTACTTAATGAAAATTTGACCAAACTGAAATATAAGATTGACTTATTAGAAGATATACTTGATACAATAAAACTTGAACACAGATTCTCACATCTAATACGTTTATTAATTTATAGTTATAGATTCGTTATTGTTGCTCGTATAACACTCAAGATAGCCCCTTAGTTGTTGCAGAAACGCTTTTTAGGTAATACACTTTTTTTTTGGGGAAATACTGTTTACAAGTTTTATTGTATTAATTCACTACTCCAACAACTGGGTATTTAGTTTTTTTAAACGTATAGTATTTTCTTCCTCTTGAATGTGTTCTTTTTTAGCATTACGTTTACAAAACCTGAATCGAGAACGAAAATGCTACATTTTAATACATTTTTAAAAGTACATCATCATTTGCAGTAGATAGATATGCTTAATAATTATAAATAATGCTAATAATCATTAAAACAATAACTGTGTATGTATAGCTAATAAAACCATTAAGATAAATTGCATTATATAATACAGTAAATTAGTACCGATTTACAACCTAAGACGTTAGAAAATTCTCTAAAGCTTAATGCAGTCACAATTAGTTGTTATCTAAATCACTTTAATGGAATTTTAAGTATTACTACTAATGCATTATATGATTGAATACAATAAAGCAAAAATAGTAAATTTATTAAAAACAAATTAAAACAATATACTTTTATAGAACCAATTATATTTTAAACTCCTAAAATGTGTATACTATAATAGAAATATTATAACAAACGTGGAAAATCTCATTTAAATAATTTAAACTAATTTTGTTCTTCATACTTTGTTATTTCCTTTAAATACATGAAACACAGTGAATCGTAATATTCATATATTTTTTGAATGGAACAATTTAAAAAAAGTTATATTTTAAAATATTTTTTTAACACTCAATAGCAGACACTGCACAAAATATAACATTCAATATAAAATAGAGAATACAACGGAAACTTCCTCTCTCTATCTTTCCCACCGATTCCTCTCTCTTCTAGGTTAGTTGTAACTATAGTATACAATTATTATTATTAAGCTAAAATAATATTTAACGTATACTTTTTAACATCTATTATTCTAAACCTGTGTATTAAAATAAGAAATAATAATTTTTTCTTGCTCTCTCTCTCTTTCTCTTTCTTTTATAAATGTAAACTTCAAATTAAAATATCAAAACAATAAAACAAAGTAGGAATATAATGATTAATTTTAAAGATATTAATATAAGGCAATATTAATTTCTTTGACTCTTTGAATTATTTTATCTTTATTAGTCTCGATTGTTAAACTCGAGTAACAACATTTAATTACTTCTTTTTTAGAAAAGTAATATGAATTATTGTTTGTTTAAAAACAAATATTCTATTCCGACAATTCTACTGAATACTCATAAACCTGCTTCTATATTTGTACACAATTATAGTATAAATGTATTAATTTAAAATTAGTTTTATTATACATATTTTATGTGTAAGTATGTGTGTATGTACAGCGGGTGCGCTTATGAGGGTATGTAAATTTTTTCCTGCACGAAATTACATGAATAAATGTATATTGATTTCGTTGGAGAGTCGTTAAAGCGTACTTAGGTTGTATGATATAAAAAAATTACATCAATTAGGTCAATAAGTTTTTTTGAACATCCATTTTTAACTGTACATAACAACTAAGAAAGGTAGAAAAATACTTGACCTCGCATTTGAACTCCACGCTTATCAGAAAAAATAAATACCATTTACTTTTGGTTTGTTAACATAGCAAATTGTTTATAAAATGTACTTTTCATTTAATGTAGCAATTGTAATGGTTTTAGTTTTGTTCATAGTAAACCATTAATAGATACATTTTAAATAATTTTCGAAAAAGTTATCTTCATGCAATTTTGAGTTGCAGAACTACGAAAATTTATGCCATATTGTGTATAGTAAACACACAGTTACAACTAATTAAACTAATGATACGGATTGAGGTAATATGTTTAGTTTGTTGTGTATTTATGTATTTTATTAGGTAATTATTTATTAATATTAATACAAATCTGTATATTTAGTGCATTATTAAACTCGTTATTTTTCTGGTACTTTAAAAGAAAACTTGACTAGTGTTTTTTATTTTACAGGTAATTGAAAGTATTATGATAACATTCTTACTTTAAGAATTTGTATAAAAGATGTCTGAATAATTGTATTTTGTTCTTCCAGTTAGTTGGTAGAACGCAATATGATACATATGATTTGCACATGCTTCAACATTAAGGTGGGTAAGTGCTGGTCTAAATTTTATAATTTTCAACTTATCTAAATCTACTGGATTGGTTTGGCTCGTCATTACATCGTTTCTCTTTATTTATTCCAACTATTAAAGTAACTCTCATCAAGACACTCGGTGACATTATACAGCAAAATTTACTATTGTTTTGAAACTAAGTCGAATCAAATTATTTGTTATCAGTAATATTTTTTAATCTTGCTAATCAAACATTTATAATTTAAGCTATTGTTCCCTGTTCAAACTTATATTAACATTTCAAACTTTCCTTTGGATTTTCTGTAAAGTATATTTCTGAACACTGATTTAAATAAAACCCGAACACAAATGTACTAATCTTACAAAACGAATAATTAAGGGAACGGAAGCAATACTGGGCCACATAGATTGGTACTGTTCAAAACTTACCTTTAAAAATTTAAATATCACCAAACGTATGAATGTTTCAGCTGATTACTCACAAATCACTAGACACCTAGAGGTTAACTCAATAAACCATATAACTAGGTTCAATTTCAGGTTTATTAACCAAAGTTAAGTAAAAAAAAGGTTTATATGCCCTTAAATAAAAAAAAGAAATTATTTATACGCCCTTAGTACAACAAAAACTTCAGATTAAAACAATACATATATATTTAATTAAATTGAATTTTAAAAGCCTTCCCCAAAAATCAAAAATCAAAAACCCTCCCCATTAATAAAGATTACAGAATTTATACAAAAGGTTAGACAAAATTACAAAAATAACATGAAATACCATGGATTTGCTTAAAGATAAAAATATAGGTCGTTGGCCAACTTTAAAGCTAGATATAATTAAATAATAATAAAAGAAAATTAATTATGAGACGTCTCTCTATAAAAAAAGGTATATGATTTTCTAATATACAGCCCTTAGGGCTAAGGTCCGAAATATGCTATAGCTTGCACCTCCCAATGTTATTAAATACAAAACATGTCCTATATACTATTCATTTACAAATAAAACACAAATACAAATACAAATTCAGCCTATTCAAAATTCATTTAAAGAGAAAAAAAGGTCCACTGCAGATTATTGGTAGTTATAAAACATTTTAGTTTGTATTTAAAGCACTGTAGTTACAAAATATTTTAGTTTATAGTTAACTTCTTGTGGAAAAGTTGGCCTTTTCAGCAAAGTGTAGCTGTTGCTGGACTTATGACATGATATCAGAATTAATGTCCTGAAGTTGGACCAGTGTAAAACTGCATCAAACAAATAACAATCCTTTTTAGAATGCTTGCAGGCAATTAAACAAGCATAGTACAAATAGTTTCTCTTTTAAGTTAGCCTTTATAATATTGGTAGCACAAGGTGACAAATAGCTACTTTAAAAGATTGCAAGTGTTACTACAAGACTTATCATGTTGCATAAGAATGTTTCTACATGTTAACCAAACCACATGGTACCATAAAAATGTTCTTGTTCAGTAACATAAAATATATCAGAGATATAATATGCACATAGCTCTTTTAAAAGTTTTCAAGATTTTAACTACACTGATTTAAATTAGTACAGAAAATAACTGTATAAGCTAATCTTTTGTTCAAAATAGGCTAAGATATGCCAAGCATAACATAGCATAACATTTAAAGTCTTTTAGGCTGAAAAGTTAGAGTTTAAGGGTAGGCTGTAGTAAAATGAAATACATAGGTTTTAAATTAAACTAAATGAGTTTGAAAAGTTATTTAAAAAGCAAAAGGTGGAACTAACTTTATAAAGTTTTACAAGACTATATTTCATAATTAACAATGTAAAGCTAAAACATTCTTACCTGGTGTTCTCAATTAAGGGCTTATAAAGAAAGCATAATGATTAGTCACGCACATAACTGAAACTTCCGACTAAATTAAAAAAAAAAACTACGGCATTGCTAAACAGTTAGCAGCGGTTATCAATCAGACATGTCGGAGAGACTCGTGGCAGGTCAATGATGACTTTCTAGAAAGATCTATCGATAGGCCAAGGTTAACGGTCAAGAATAAATCAGCTGTTCCGACTTTCAGATTAGCTGTCGCATAACAACGACCTCTGCCCAGGTATGCGCTAAGAAACTGATACCGTACAGAGTCGGTACCCAGTGGAGAAAGGAGTAACTATTTGGAAAGGTCGGTAAGGGTAAAAGATAGGAAGGTTGTAAAGTCGGAGGCGTAAAGATTAAGAAAAAAATATATAGGTGGCACTGAAGTCTAAAAACGTCACACAAAACAAGGAACAAAAACAATAACTAAACAACTAAAATGTAAGTTATGTTTACTACGTTACCCTTATGTACATTTCGATGACATGGTCATTATCCTCAGAGGGTTTTAACACTACTACAGTATACATACAATATTACAGAGCTATATATACACGCCCTCCCCCCACTCCTCCCCATACCGGTTAATCCCAGACCGACCTGGTGGGGGAATGGGAGGAGCCACATTAAATCTATTACAAGTATCTATTATTAACAATAAAAACAACTTAACAATAAATTATAAAACTATTAAATACAAAAAATAAAAAACTGGTCTACTAAAACTATAAACAGTCAAACAGAAATAAAAATAAGGATAATAAAATATAAATATAAAAACTAATAGGCCTAATGAAATAAATAACAAACAAATGAAAGTAAATACTTATTAAAATAAAATAACATAACCTATAAAATCAAATATTAACAAATACATATTAACAAAATATAAATAATATATGTCTATTTTAGTTGTTTAGTTATTGTTTTTGTTCCTTGTTTTGTGGTTCGGGCTTTATTTAAATCAGTGTGATTTTGTCGCCACAGTGCTCTTTTATTTGTTTAATATTTCTGAACGTTACATTTCTAATATTATAAAGTTAAATGATAGTAGATATTCCGTTGTAGTTGTAGCACTAAGTTCAATCTTTTTTTTTTAAATTGTTACACTCCATATAACTACCTCAAGTGGATGGTATTATGCAAAACTAAAAATAATTTGAAATAATATGTTCAATACATGGGTAAATATAATATAATGTAATATTTATATACTTCAGTGTAACTAAAACTAAAAAAAACTAGAGTAACTAGAGTTTTAGAAACTGTAGCATGTCTACTAAGTCGACTAGTTCAGGTTATATATCTTCTCAAGCCGTCCAACAGCCGTGTAAGTTACTTCATGTGCTAATGCTTATGTGATATCAGTGTAAAATACAAATGAAACACGTGATACTAAATCAAAAAGAACATTGCCGTGACTTGTTACTTTGGCAATTTGTAATCATAAAAAGAAAATTTAATATTTAAATGGTAAAGAAAACGTTCCACAGAAAATAGAACAAAAACTTTTATTATATAAAATTATTACCCAACTTTTTAAAACTTGTAGCCTTTCCCAGTTAATCAATTTTAATTCCATAAATTAAAAAAACCAAACATATTTATATTAACCTCACCTTACGTTAGTCCAGTTTGCGGGGTCTATCCCATTCTGCTCTAATCCTCCATACTCTGGTAATGTCAGCCAGATATCTGGTAAACCACTTAATATTAGTTCATGTAACGTACTTTGCTTGGACAACAATGTTTACACAACAATTGCGATTTCAATGCTTTTTTATTTCGATGTGTCGGCAGTCAAATTTTTCTAAGTTATATCGTATTTGTCACATAAGTTTTATTTATATCAAGTACTGTACTGGAGAAATTCATCCAGTGTAAGGTTTACTAAAGTAAAATCAATCACGTAATTAATAATTTTACATCTCTTTAATCATCATGCTATTAATTTTCATTTCTAGTCGTACAGTACAACACTTACTTATATATTATACTAGCCGCCCGATCCTGCTTTGCACGGATAGACAAATCAAAGTTAAATGTATATTAACAAACACAAAAATATCACTAAATATATTACACTATGTATTTCTTATGGGAATTTTTTAGTAACTTTAACCCCGAACCCCCTAAAATTTCGAATGTTTTGAAAATATTTCTTAGCGAACACCTACGGTCCTAGAGGAAGCTACATACCAAATTTCGTTTCAATCCGATCAGTAGTTTTTGAGATTTCGTGATGAGTCAGTGAGCGAGTGGTATTTGGCTTTTATAAATATATATATATATATATATACATAATTGCTTATTTATAACATTGTGAAAAAAAACTACTTTCGCATATTGAGACTATGTTGTTTATGGATTAGTGTCTTAGTGAGAAAGTTTGTGTTAACCACAAACTCTGTGGACTTGTTTTATAAAGAAACACAAATCGATAACAACATGATGATGATTTAAAAAACTTTCCTTTTTAAAGCATACAATAAACAAACTTCTCTGGTTTGGCAAACTTTGATTGTAAGGTATTAAAATAATAAAAATTCCTACTTCACTGAATATGACAGCTACGTTATATGCTGTAGAGCTACTTTATATCATTTGTTAGAAGTAGACTAAACTTGATGAAGATGTCACAAACACAAAAGCACTGTGCTCAGTAAAAATGTAATATTTATAGTGTAAACACAGTAAG
>JAGFPH010004059.1:95368-113288 GCA_018207615.1 Philaenus spumarius | reverse complement strand
ATGTAACTTACAGTTTTGTAATGTACACATCATGCACTTTTATTTGATCCCTCATTTGGGTATATTTGAAAATATTCGATTGTTCACCCACCATATCCCCTTGTGTCGGGGGTTTAAAATAGACCAAAACATTCGTTGAAGCGTGCCATTGCCGAGGCATTGATTCTTATGGAGCCTATTACATTAGGGCAGCCGGTGGCACCACCTGATTTTGGCTGCTGACTGGTTGCCGAGCCCCGCGACCAAGCCGGCACTAGTGGTGGCAGAGAGTCGTAGCGGGGCATTGTATCTTACCGAGCCTATTACACTAGGCCGCCTGGCGGCGCAACCAGTCCGGCCACCACTAATAATATTGTATGTACGTGTGCTGTTATTATCTTTATCGTAACTATTATCCTTCATCAGATTATTTTGATAGTTATACCATCCGATAGGGAATTAAAAGTGCTACAAAAAAAGGTGCGCTGACATTTTTTTTTGTTTGTTAAAATGTACGGTTTTGGTGTAATTAAGGTTTGAAGTGTTCAAATAGTCCCCTTTTTTAAACGCATAATTGGTAATAATAGCTCATTTTAATTAAAATAGATCATTGTTAGGTATAACGTCATGCCAAGTTTGAACTTAATCGGTCAAACCATTAGATATCTATTATTTTGTAAAAAAAAAAAAACAGATACTGAAAGACGAAAAAGTAAGCACCCATGTTTATATTGTGAAATATGTTTGCCTCGATCCCAGGAACAAATCCACAAAAGGGAACCAAAGAGTTCGGGGACACTCTGTATAAAATATTGTACTTCTGTAGTTGACATAGTTATTAAGCTACAGTTGTTTTATTTGATCGCCACAAACATACAGTCACATAGAGCAAAGCGTTCACAAAATGTGACACAGTTTTAGTTAGAATTTGATATAATTAAACTTTCTTCGTACTAATAATGAGCTTTCTTTCTACTTAATAATAATGTAAAGTTTAATTACTTACTGAGTAATGTAATTAATTGATGTGTATAAATAAAGAATACTGGAGAGATAATTGATTTCTCGACAGAAATTTATTGATGTAAATAAAAATAAATTTACATATATTCTAAACTTTTGTATTTGTTATTTTTAATTCCTACAGCTACGTTTATAAATAAATTGATTGAATATATATAAAAAAAAAAAACAATTATCGTTACAACTGGCTTCCCAAAGTGCAGATTGTTGTCCACTACACAAATAAAATCTTCTGTATTTATTGCGTCCAATAACTTTTGCACAATCTGCAGTTCGCTAGACATACTGAAGTCAAGAAAACAGAAAACAGATTGATCGACTACCGAAGATCGAACAAGAATGATTGGTGGCACCACCGGTTGGCCTGCACGATAGCCAACAGAGTCACCGGTGTCTTGGCTGGTGGCGCCACCTGGTGGCCTAGTGTAATAGGGGCCTAAGGTCACAACTTCAATCCATAATATAATGTCTTGTAAAGATATTTTTTTTAATATGAACTAATATAGGCTATAACGCGTTATAAGATTTGCTTTGACGTTATAACATGAAAATAAATAAAGTTGTATTATCAATATATACTATTATACAAACTTAAAGAAGAGATATCCATTCTTTGACTTCGGAAACATCCTTACATCTTCGTACTACAGTCATATAAACATATTCGATTATAAATTTCTTCGTAGTATTATTAATAGCTTCTAAATAATTCGATATATCAATATGAAATAAAAAGTAATTAAAAGATAATATTTGTTTCTTGTGAAGAATAAATTACCTGATTCTAAATTTGACAATTTGGTTGCTTTAGTAATCTGATGTGTTGGAACTCTAACGGTCGCATTTTGGTTCGATTTAGAGCAAATTTGGTACACGCAAAAAACCCAACAACCGAAAGCACGTTTTTTGACAGGAAGTAACTATTTTTGAGATTTGTTTGTACAGAATGTAACTTTTGTATGATTTTATATAAAAAAAATACATGTAGGATATTATTTTGAACAATTTTTTTACACGACCTTATAGCTCGCTTCATTCCCCCAAAATCGACTAAAACTTAAATTATAATTAAAATACTTGGTTCATATCGACTATGGGGACTTTATTGTTTGTCAGCTTCTGTTACGAGGCCGATGGCCAGGGTGAAAACAACTGCGAGCGAAGCAAAACAGTAACAAATCTGAGGCCACAAACTCGAGGTGCAAACACACTAACAGAGTTTTTCCGCTGAGAGCGGAACAAAAAGCTCTTGAGCCGTTTTTGGATGCTGAGTTACAAACAAATTCTACTAATATATTTCGTACTCGCAGGCAGCTATTCAACGTCTTCGTGAGTAGACCAATTTCCCAAATAGTTCGTTGAAACCCTAAAATCATATAAGCTTAATTTTGGAAATTCGCTCAACTCACGTCAGCGGTTTAACTGCTAGATCGAATTATATCAGATTGGTGTATAGGTTGAATTGAGATTCCAGGTCATTAACGTGATCAAGTTATCAACTAACCTTTTTTTTAGGCTTTACTATTCGTCCTGGTATAGACAAGTGCGTCCACGTTCTAAGAGGGAAAGCTGTTAACTTCACCAATCTGAAAATGTATTTTGTCCGAAACTTTACTTACACATGAGAGCAAATAACTTCCTGGTATTGGTGATGCTCATTTTCTTGTTTTTAATCATCCAATCAGAGATGAATCCAACAATCATCGCGGCCATCCACATAGCCAGATAAGGTAAAGCCGACGTAATGCCGCTCTGAAACACACGAATTATAAACTGGTCAAGTATTCGGGGCTTAATAAATTTAAGTAAAATGTGTGGGCTGTTTGTGTTTAATAATTGTTTTGTACATCGCGGCATCCTATACCAACACAGTAAACTTAACTATTATTCTTCATCCGATTGTTTTGACAGTTACACCATCCGATAGGGAATCAAAAGAGCTACAAAAGAGGTATATTATCATGTTTTTTTTTTTAAGCATATTATGGTTTTCGGTATTTTGGTTTGAAATTTTCAAATAGATGCCATTTTGAAACACATGGTTGGATATAATCGTTTATTCTTATTGAAATATATTATTGTTAGGTTAAACTGCATGCCTCAAGTTTGAACTCAATCGGTCAAACATAGTCTCTAGATATGAAACTGTTGATATATGAAAAACGAAGCTACGTTCGTATGTATATTTTTTTTAAGGTCTCCAATCATCTTCTGAAGTTATGCCAATCTTTCGCGAAACACTCTGTATATAAAGTTTTTTATGACACACCAAAATCTTAGGTCTCACCATAAGAGTCATTGCAATAGCTTATATTTCGCTAATACTAAGTAAGATAGTCAGTTAATTACCTCTGTGATATTGTAGTGAAGGACATTTTTCATGTAAACAGGTAGCTGAACCCCTACAAAAAATATAAGCCAGGAATGCCCACAGTCGACTAACACAAACGCTATTGTCGCTTTTGAAGTTAGGATGGCTATCCAAGGAATCGTCTTTGGCCTCTGTAAATATACAATAACTATATTACGAACGTAGTACGACACTCATAGCTTAACTAAACATATATATTGATACTAGCCGCCCGGCAATGCTTCGCTATTGCATAATTATTTTGGTGAAATAAATGCGAAAAATGATGGTAATTTTGTGTGTCATAAGGAAATGAATCGTAGGTTCTAAAACATGTCATTTATACCACTTCATAGCTGTACACCATTTACATGTCGCCATAGTCCCTAGTTAAACTGTTTTGTCTTTGTGATAATCGGTGTTGCAATTGTAGTGAAACCATGACATTGATTTTTCAGACCATGGAAGCACCTTCATGTGACATCTTTTAGAACTGTATTTTTGAACGGTGACATTTTGATCTAGGATTTTGTTGACTGTACTTTTTGGAAGCCTCACGATTCACGTCAGGATTTTTTGACAGCCTCACGATTTACGGAGGGATTTTGTGCATTGTATCTTTTGACAGATTCCATATGTGCTTTAGCACGATTAGTATTAGAAAAACGTTTTCGCTGTTATTCCCCACGTTTCTGAGTGGTTTGAACAATGGAACAATGATCTGACTCAACAGTATCAGATGACAAACACAGTTCTGTCGACGGAGGCTGAGCGTTTTGGAGATCATGTCTGAAAGCTGCCCAATTTCCCCAATATTATCCTCCGCATTGTAAGAGGGAACGGGAGTGTCAGGAATAGAAGGATTTGGAATGAGAACATCAAAATGATAAGCCCAACTGATGCACCAGTGTCTTGTGGCCAGTGAGTAGGAAAGTGAAAGTGAGGGAGGGGTGGGAGGGGCAAGGTACAGTTATTTGTGCCGGTTTTGTGTTTCAAGGCTATATACAATTAAAAAATCGTGATCAGTCTGTAGGCAACAAAATAAAAAATCGAATTTACCAATATTTTAAACCTTTCAAGAAAATTTCGTAAGACTTATAACCATACAATATCTTGTTTAATTGGAATATCTATCTCATAAATAGTATATATAGTTTGAGATTTCACCATGTCCAGACATGTCGTTCATTAGATATGATGATAAATATATAGATCGAGGTAGCAAAATATATAGATAGATGCTCCGATCCGGATTTGCATGGATCGATAGAGAAATCAAAGTTAAATGTATATAATCAAACAAATATATATGTTTGATATATGTTGTAAATATATCAATAAAATGTATTATACTATGTATTTTCATAGGGATTTTTAGTAACTTTAACCCCCCAAACCCCTTAAAATTTCGAATTTTTCTAAACCCTTTCTAAGCGAGCACCTATGGCCCTAGAACAATCCGACCAATGACCTGGATTTCATTCCAATCCGTTTGGTAGTTTTGGAGAGATCGTGATTTAGTAAATTTGACAACCCCAAACCCCCCTAAAATTTCGAATTTTTTAAAACGATTTCTTAGCGAGCACCTATGGCCCTAAAGGAAGCTACATACCAAATTTCGTTCCAATCAGTTTGGAAGTTTTGGAGAAATCGTGATTTAGTAACTTTGACCTCCAAACCCCCCCTTAACATTTCGATTTTTTTTGAAACAATTTCTTAGTGGGCCTTAGTGGAAGCTACATACCAAATTTCGTTTCAATCCGTTCAGTAGTTTTTGAGAAATCTTGATTTAGTAACTTTGACCTCCCCCAAAGCTCCCTAAAATTTCGAATTTTTAGAAACCCTTTCTTAGTGAGCACCTATGGCCCTAGAGGAAGCTACATACAAAATTTCGTTCCAATCCGTTCAGTAGTTTTTGAGATTTCGTGATGAGTCAGTGAGTGAGTGAGTTAGTGACATTTGGCTGTTATATAGATAGAGACTGTGCCAGCCAATAAGTTTGTCCTTAAGGATGTGCAATACCAAAGAGTAAAATAATCGAATCCAGTGAACGGAGCCAACTTTGACAAAGCTGGACTATGATATTTCATTATTAAGGCGCTCGAGTGCGATTAGAATATCGCTTGGTATAGACTTTCAATTTTACTAATACTTATTTTTAGTTTTGGCCATGTGCGTACATTTAAATTCACAGAAAACTCCAATGTACAGTTAGTAGGTAACAAAATTCACCCTGGTGTTTGTTCTGCTATCAAATGACTCGACATAAAGTCATGTTTTTCATCTTGTTTATAAGCAATAAAAATTATTGTTTGTTTAATAAAAATTTACAGTTTACAATTTTGACCACATACGAATTTTAATTAAGATATCCCTGGACTATTTCTTGCAAATTGCAAAAGATTACCTTCCAAATTCGATGAAAGATAAGTTAAATCAAATAGGTCTGTATGGGACTGTTTCGTCCTGGTATTGCACACCCTCAATGTGTTAGTGGCTTTGACAAAAAGGTAATAAGACAGACATGTTGTCCTATTTTATATCTAGGACATATCAATTCAACTTATTGTAATATTCATAAGCTGTTGGTACATCATTTCAGGGATCATATCATAAGTTTACAGTGCCTGACACCATTCATAATAATAAAAAAATAAAAACACATAGCCCATTATACTCATATCCCATTCCAAGCATTAGCAATAAGATCATTCATAATGTTGTAAAATCATATAGGCTTAAGTGTATACTAACAAAAATTGTAATAGGAGAGACGATGGAAAAGGCTGAGAAAGAAGAAGATCAAACATGACAAGAGGGAGCAAAAAACATATTTTAAATTATAGAGACTCAGTGCCTAGCTTTAAAAATGGCAAGAGTTGACAGAAAAGTTCATTCCGTATCGTTTCTTCTTGTGTGGCAGAAACGGAGTCAGAACAAGTATACAAACCAAAATAAAGCAAGAGAGAAATAAGTTGTTACCATGTATCATGCTAAGCTAAAATTCACAATAGCACATACATCGCAAATAAGAAACACTTCCAGATAATTATTGTGATAAGTTAACTCTAACGCATTAGCTTACTTCACATCAGACATTCAGACACGATCTCCAAAATTGAAAAATTATAAATTAATAGATCTACAATCACCTCTTCAATTTCCTAACCACCAGAAAATTTATTTTAAACACCTCTTGTATTTAAGTTAAAATTATTTTTATCCATTTCAATCATCCCATCAGTTCTAATCATCACTCATTAGTCTTAAGCCTAGATTAAGAAGTCACAATACAAACTGTGTTAATAGTTAAGTAAGTCACATATTTATTTTATTGAATTACGACACTAGCTTTTGAATATTACAATCAGCTAGCCGGCAACAACTAAAAAACTATTATACAGTTTAAATTCAAGATTTTTTTAAAAGCATTCCATTTTTTGTAAGTATATAATACAAAATTTTGTTCAATAAACCAGTTGTAAAACCATTCTACAGCGTACCTGTTTTATTTGTAAATCGACGTTAAAAAAACGGGGAAAATCGTACGATATTTTATACAACATCGCAATAGTTATAAAATTATAAACTTATCACGGTATGTACACGTAGTAAGGGCTGTCTCATTGCTTCTCTGGAATGTATTTCCTTCTTTTACAAGCTGAGACGATATCATTAATTTAGTTGAGCGTTCGTTCACTTGCAAATATTGGTCGGCTACGGTGAATGCTTAGAATGATTCATTTTTTCATCTGTATATCGTTTGATTTGTTTTTAATGATTTACAAAATGTATACAATTAATGATAACAAACTGTTTATTACGATTTAAATAAAACAAATCTTATACAAAAACCAACAAAAACAATAATGGAAACAACGTGGTAAAACCCGTGTGGGGTTTTTAAAAAAACATTTATTTTTAAATCGTATACAATTCAAACAAAAACTTGAGCGAGCTGCAGTCGACTGAGTTCCCAATAAATACGTACTACTGTCGATTGCCCAGCCACTAACTTGAATTTCAACTCCCATAAGAGCAATGTTAAACGCGTAACAAGTAACAAGATTACTGTAGTAATAATGATCATAAAGTTATTCTAAACTAGGGGAGACCCCTGCGTGCTTCGCACGCCAACCCCCAATGAAACCTTCTAAAAACATATGTTATGTTATATTTATAATAAAGGTGTAGAATTAATAATAACCTCAAAACTAAGATAGTAAATAATGTTAAATGTTAAAATTAAATTATTTCCTATATTTTATAACAGCAGTTATATAATAATGGTTAAAAGAACCAGCAACGCTCAGGTCTACACTTAGGTCCTAACCTAAAAGCTAGAAATACAAAAATAATTGCTTCAAATTTTGAAATCAGCTGTTAATGGAAAAATTGGAGCAAACAGCTATATTATCTGTTATTTTATTCAATTGGTTGCTATGATAATAAATGTAAATACATGTGTTGGTTTATCATTCTAGGCCTAACCTAAGAATTTTTTCCGACTAAATTTACAAATATTGAAATTAAAAAAGGTTTTTATCGAAATGAATTATAGCTATGTTACTCAGGGATAGTGTAGCTTTTTATTAGTAAAACAATTTTTTCAATCGGTTCAGAAGTGCCAGTGATTATCCCCTACATACAAACAAACAAAAAAACAAACTTTACCGCTTTATAATATTAGTATAGATATGTCATTTTAATGGTTAGGATATTCCGAATGTCTTTTAGTTTTGTTTTTAAATTAGTTTTTAACTAACTTTCTTCTTTGACTTAACTCAAAATTAAAGTTTGAAATTTTTTCTTATTCAATAATGCAGCTATCTTAAATGTAAAAAGCTCACCACATTCGAAGTTTATTTATCTTTCAAATAAAATTTATTTCAATAAGCTTATATAATTTATGACGAAAACATTTGATTTTCTTTATTGTGTAAGCGTGTACTTGCCGAATTTATATTACTATTCGATACAGCGACTAGATAGAGATAGTGTGGCCGTATGGAAGAGGCTGCCATATTTAACCTAAAAGTAATCTTATCTGATTTGAAGTACATACAATGTAACTTCTCTTCAAAATATTATGTTTACGAAGTCTTTGTTAAATAAAAAAAGGTTTTATAATTATTTTCATCCGTCACATGGTAGGCTATACTCATATACAAATTGGATCATTCGTATAAACGGACATTGTTCTTTCCCCTAGCGGTGGTTTCGAAGGAAGTAGAGTCGTGAGGGCAGGGTGGTGATTTTAGTGGGTATGAACAACACTATCAAGATCATTTCATGATACCCATAAAGAGTTTTCACCCCCTTAAAGAAAATTAACTAAGACGAACAACGAAATTACTCACCATCCTTTGGCTGCCGATAGATTCTTCAATCAAGTCCTGTTCTCCGTCCTTAATGTAGGGATGTTCACCGGGGCTGCTGTAGCCGATGAAGTGAAATGCTACGCACCATACGAGCATCGCAGCTCCGAATATGTAAAACACGGGCTCCCAGCCTGGTAGAGAGCCCAAGATCAAACCTGCCAGGCTTATTCCGACAGCTGAACCGAGCGGGTTGCCTGGACAATCATTTCTTAGGTTAGGTTAGGTTAGGTTAAAATTAGTTAAGTTTATACTAGTTCAGGTTAGGTTCAGTTATGCTATTCAAGCATCTACGATCACAGCTGTGTTCGAGACAATACTTAAATAAAACAAATTCGACCTCGCAGCTGAACCGCTGACGTGAGTTGAGCGAATTTTCAAAATTAAATTTATATGTTTTGGGGTTTCAACCAACATCTTAGAAAATTTGTCTACTCACGAAGGCGCCAAATAGCTGTTTGAGTTTACGAAATTTATTAGTAGAATTTGTTTGCCAATAAGCATCCAGGTTCGACTCACGCGCTCACCCGCTCACCCGCAGCGGAAAAATTCGCTTTGCAAGTTTGCACCTCTAACTTGCGGCCTCGGGTTACGGACTGCTTCGTTTCACTCGCAGCGTACAAACTCGGCCGTTGGGTCTCGGATCAGAAGATGCCAAACGGTAAAATCCCCCTCTTGGATTTGAACCGGGTACTTTTATGGTATTTTACGTTTTGGTCGATTTTTTGGAACAAAGCGAGCTATAAGGTCGTGTAAAAGAAACAAAATGTGCAGAATAATATCCTACTTTTATTTTTTAGATAAAACCCCCAAAAATGTTATATATGTGTTCGCATTCTAACTGGTTTTAATTCAGATTTTATAAAAATTTGGCACACACTTTGTAAGTCACTCGGACGAGTTTGTTAGAAGAAAAAATGCAAAAACCGGGGAAGCACGTTTTTTGGCCAGAAGTAACTATTTTTTAAAGATTTTTCTTACTAGAATGACACGTTTTTATAGTTTTATCCAAAACATAAATTTATTATAATATTCTGCACATTTTGTACTACGTCTTATAGTTACTTTGTTCTCTTAAAATCGATCAAAACCGTGGTACGTTTTCTGATCCGAGGCTGCAAGCGAAATTAAGCACCCCATAACCCGAGGCCGTAAGGTCTAGGAGCAAACTTGCAAAGTGAGTTTCTCCGCTGCGAGTGGAACGAATGAGCGCTTGAGTCCAAACTGGAGGCTTAGGGGAAAAAATTCTACCAATATATTTCTACACAAAGGAGAATTTCCCAAATAGTTGGTTGCCACCCTAAAACATATAAACTTAATTTTGGAAATTCACTCAACTCACGTCAGCGGTTCAGCTGCGTGCTCGAATTATTTTGAAATTGTATTAAGCTTAAATTATAACCACACGATTTCTTCACACCTACCGGCATAAGTAATAGAGGTCATGATCGACCGTTCTGTGGGCGGAGACCATTTCGCCACTAGTGACGACAGACCTGGAAAAATCACACCCTGAAATCACAACATCAAGAGGAAAATATTAAACCATGTAGGCCTACTAATATAGTACAGGCAGAAAAATAACAGGCAGATTAATAAAAATAATTATTATTATTTTCCTCCAATTATTTACGTATAATATAAATAATGTGGGACAGGGTGTCCCATAAGTAAATTACCAAACTTCGGAAAAGTGTTCTATGGGTCAAGATAAGAAAAAAAGTCCATACAAACACAAACCCGAAAACGCTTCGTTTTCTATATATTCGCGATTTTGTTTTTGTACAAAATAATTCTAATCTAGAGAATGGTTTGATTGATTTAGTTCAAACTTGGCAGAAGTTTAACCTAGGAATGATGTATCTCAATAAAAATAAACGATTAAATCCAATCATGAGTTTAAAAATGGCGGCTGTTTAAAAACTTAAAACCTAAATTACTCAAAAACAGTACATTTTTACAAAAAATGTCAAAATACTTTTTTTTGTAGCCCTTTTGATTCCCTATCGGATGGTGTGACTGTCACAACAATCGGATAAAGGATAATAGTTAAGTTGCGTGTAATAATTGGTTTATTCAACCCGGCATCCTATACACAGCAATAATTTGGTGTCCTTATTTTTAGTTCAAAGTAGTTCAAAGTTCGCTCGAAGTAACAAGTGGACTACCGCAGATATCTATTCTAGGACCACTTCTTTTTTCTGTATAATATACATAATATCTCTTCAATTTCTTGCAATAAGCGGCTTAGTTTTGCATAAACTACTCGGGATAAAAATAAGAAAATTTCAACGCATATTCTTATAGGGTCATAGACGCACTCTAAGAAAGGATTTTGCAAAGTTTGTATTTTAAAAACGTAAAAGTGGTGGGAATACGGAGGTTCACACTCGGCAGTGTAATGAATAAAATATCTGATTCGAATCAACAGCTAACAACTCATGTTTGTTAAATTCATTAAAATCGATCACCACAGCAACCAGCTTTAGATACAGCTAATTAGGAATATTCTTTACAGCCAACATCTTTTTTTAGATTATGTTAACAAAATAAATACAAATAATCAGCGAAAAACACTTACTATATTACCTTCAAAAAATATCTGTTTAAATTCAAAAATCTGTTGTTACCCTATTATAAATAAAACAGCTGATTCAGATCAAAAGCTCAACACAATTTTAAGTTAGTCCTATACTGAACCCACACACGTTTCTTGAAAGCATTTACATTTATTAACATACCAACCAACTTGGCAAATTTAGAATCATTCATTTTTTTACAACCAACAGCGTTTTTAGGTTATTTATATTTCGCTATACTATATAATAAAATCCTGTCATTCACACAAAAAACCTGGCCCTACTGCGAATGCATCAGGATAATATACCGCATCCCCAACACCGTATCTCGATACAAGTGCCTCTGTCCTAATCAATCATAATTACAGCGTAAGTATCAGATTATGCAATACTGTAATCTTTTGTATTTGGTTCACCTTGGAAGTTAGTGAGCGAAGCGAGCAGGGGTGGAGCCCCTAATAGTCTACAATCTTGATCTTAGCTATCTTAAAATGTACTTATATAATTATTTTGAATTTATGTACTTAGGCAGTGAACCAGCTCAACTCCTTTTCGGTCTAAAGACATACTTACATGTCCCAAACCCATCACCACTCTTATAAAAAACAACATCCAGTAATCAAACCGGGCGGACATCGGAGTCAACAAGGAAGCTACCCCGGACAGTCCGAGACCACCGTTGAGGACGTTCTTAGCCCCCAGAAGGTCCGAGAGTATTCCACCCGGTATATGGGCTATCACATAGCCGTAGAAGTAGGCTGATATCAAATATTGTGAGTCCGCCGTGGTCCAGTGAAACTCCCCGACCTGGAAAAAAATATTTAAAATCATTACCAATAGCAAAAGACTGAAATTAGCTAATATTATTAGAAGCTATTTTCGTTGATTGTAGTGCATATACATACTGTATAACATAATTCGACAACGCAGCTGAACCGCTGACGTGAGTCGAGAGAATTTCCAAAATTGAGTGCATATGTTTTCGGATTTCAACCAACTATTTGAGAACTATTGAACTACTCTCGAAGGCGCTGAATAGCTGCCTACGTGTACGAAATATATTAGCAGATTTGTTTGCACCTAAGTCTCTAGCTTCGAATCACGCGCTCCTTCGTTCCACTCACTTTGCGAGTTTGCACAACGACCTTGCGGCGTCAGATTATGGTTCGCTTCGCTCGCAGCGTACAAACTTTGACGTCGTCCTAGGGTCAGAAGAGTCTACGGTAAAATCCTCCACGTGGATTTGAAACGGGTAGTATTATGGTATTTTACGATTTGATCGATTTGGGGAACCAAGCGAGCTACAAGGCCTTGCAAAAAACTTGCAGAAAAATATCTTACATTTATGTGTTTAGATAAAAATTCAAAAAAATTCATTTTAGCACGAAAAATCTCAAAAAACGTACTTCCGGTTGTTGGAATTGATTTCTAACGAAACTTCCGAGCGACTTAGGCATCCAATGTGTGTACCAAATTTGGACCGAATCGGGCTTAAAATGCGACCGTTAGAGAGCGGGCACATATCTGTACTAATATTATAAAGAGGTAAAATATGTTTGTTTGTATTTAGGAGAAACTCTCTGGAACTACTGAACCGATTGAAAAAATAGTTTTACTAATAAAAAGCTAAATTATCCCCGAGTAACATACGCTATAATTGATTTTAATAAAAACCTTTTTATTTCAATATATGTAAATTTAGTCGTAAAAAATCTTAGGTTAGGCCTAGACTGATGAATCATCACATGTGTCTACATTTATTACCATAGCAACCAATTGAATAAAATATCAGATAAAACATCTGTTTACTTAAATATTTCCATTAATAACTGATTTCAAATTTTCAAGCAATTATTTAAATTTCTAATGTTTAGGTTAGGTTTTTATTAAAGTTAAACCTGAGCCGTGCTCGTTCTTTTAACCGTTATTATAACTGCTGTTATAAAATATACTAAATAAATTGATTTGAACATTTAACAATATTTACCACCTTAGCTTTGGTGTTATTAATAATATTAAAAAGAGGCAAAATTTGTTTGTTTATTTGTTTGTATGTAGGCGGTAATATATGGAACTACTGAAGCGATTGAAAAAATAGTTTTACTAATAAAATACTACACTATCCTTGAGTAACATAGGCTAGAATTAATTTTGATTTAAGGGTTAAAACAACCCCTAAAACAATAAATATTAATTGCTATACTTTCCTTAAAGCTAGAGAGCTGAATTTTGTACATTTCTTTCTTTCAAGATACATAGAAAATGTAAACTAATTTACATTTTGTCGCGTGCTGCTAAGGGGTGAAAATGTGATAACCCTTAAAACAATAAAAATTTATTATTTTACGTTCCTTAAAGTTATTAAACTAAAAATTTTTACATTTATTTCTTATAACATACATAAAAAAAGTATCATAGATTGACATTTTGTTGCTTGCTGCTAAGGGGTGGAAATGTAGTAAAAATATTGTTATACTTTTATTAAAATAGAGAATAAACCCTTAATAAATTAAGGAATTTAAAAATAAGAAACCACTATGTTACATCCTAATTAAAATAAATAAGACATATTATAATTTAATGATAACGAGTATTTATATAAAATAACCTGTTTGCATTTGCTTCGACGCGAGACACAGCGGGGGTTGGCGAGCGAAGCGAGCAGGGGGCGGAGCCCTCTATTATTATATAAATTTATACAATTTTTAATTACACACCACGTTGTTTATTAACTACTCACCGACCATAAGGTCTCACCATAAGGTTCACTGCAATAGCTTTTTTTTCGTATGGAAATTTGCTAATAATATCAATAACAGCTGATTACAGCCATAGCAAGCAAATCCTTATCAAAGGCCCTAACATGGCCTAGCTATCTATAAACGGCTTTGGTCTGACCGACATAGAACCAACGTAGAACAAAAACTACTTAGATAAAAACACGAAAAGGAATCTTATGGGGGTCATAAACCCACAATAAGAAAGGATTTTTCAATATTTTGATTTTACAGTGTAAAAATAGTGAAAAAAAGCTTAGAGACACATGTTTGTTTACATTCATTACCATAGCAATAATTATAATTTATAATCAGGTAATTAATTTTCTTAACTAACAGTGTTTTTAGATTAGTCAAAAGCAAACAAAATGCTTGCTGTATTATAATGGTCAAACATCTGGTGTTACATATTATATTGTTTCTTTTAGTTGGTAATATCCAATTTTTTTGATCAAATTTTGTTTATTTATTATTTAAATATTAATCGTTAAATTACAACACATGCTGTAATTCTACCAGCTCCGTAACATATCTAACAGCTGATTCGGTCAAAAGCTTAACAGCACACGTTTATTCAATGAATTCACATTTATCAACCAACTTAGCTAATTTAAAAACAGTAAATTGTCCTTCACGACCAACAGCTTTTTTAGGTAAAGCAAAAGAAAAGCAAACACAAACAAAAACAAAAAATACCAAAAAGGCCTACTGTATTATAATTATAAAATCTGTTGTTACATATTACTAGCTAACCCGTGCGAAGCATTCGCATTCTCCAGCTAGGTTATCATCAGTGTTGCCAACGCCAGGAATATATCCCTACAACTTACTTGATCTTACATCACTGTTACTTTCGGATTCTTTATTTCTTTTTTTGTATTTTTCATATAATTGTATTTTGTATATTTTTCCGGTGTAGCGGTTAAGGAAAGCTTTAAAATGATGCCTCATTCATGTAATTTGATGATGTATTAAGGAAGTTAAGGCGTACAGACAAAAAATGGCCTTGAGAAGTAATATATTATGTGATGAATAAAACGGCTAATTTGGATCAAAGGCTTAACACAATTTTAGGTTAGGCCTATACTGAATCAAAACACACCATTTATTCACACAGCAACCAATTTGGCAAATTTAGAATCGGGTAATTATTCTACACTACCCCCAGCAACCTATCCCAATCCCCAAGTACCTCTGTCCTAATCAAAACTCTGGACGTACTGCGCTTGCGTCACAATCCAGGTCAACGCTACCTTCACCACCTACCCTAATCCAAGTTCCTCTGTACTAAACAATCGTCATTTCCGTGAAATTATCAGAGTATACAAGAATCGGTTTACATTTGCTTCTTTCTCTTCTGTCCGCTAAGAAAAGCGAGCAGGGGGTGGTGCCCTCTAGTATAAAAAAGATCAATACGTTATTATTTAATAATCTTTAAAGTTAACAGAAATAGCCTCAAGCGGATAAAGGGGTTATTGTAGTTAAAATAGAGAAAGCGATTTGTTTTCTTTTTTGAGGTCGTAAATTCGAAATAAGTTTGCAATTTTAAATCTTGTTAAACGTTACGAATTGCCTTTTCTTTTCAAACTAATTACTGAACACCGTGTATAGTATATTCCTAAATACTTACATCTTGCCCTATTTGAGGCAAGGGAAGAGTAATGATGAATGCGCCCTATTCGGTAATACTTTATCGGTCACCGATATGGCGTGGAGTGCTAAATTTCAAAAAGAATACAAGGGAATATTAGAAAAACTCCAGAAGAATAGCCCTTAGGTACCCCCCATAGACATTCTCGTAGACGAGAGAGAGAGAGACCTAAGAGACAACATCTACCGAAAAAAACATTAGGTAGGAGACATTGATGAAATGCCAGCTTAAGTGGACAGAAGACAACGGTTTTCAAAATTTACCATGAGGCTTAGTCAGCTGGATAAACAGGAAATATGTAGAGGTAGACTATTATATTACACAGGTGCTTACAGATTATGGGGACTTGGGCTAATACCTCCACAAGTTTAGTCGTAGAGAGAATCCTGGATGTGTTTTACCGCAGGAAAACTGACAATGTTGAACAAACATTGTTTGGATGTAAAGACGGGTCACTGACATTATGGATTTCCCTTCCTCAAAAATTACATAAGATTATAGACTCCAAATAGCATAATATATGAAGTAATGAGTTAAACGATCCCAGGTTATAGTCTATCACCTCGGCCGTGATGCCTGACTTCTCGGAACTCAACGCCCCCTCCACTAGTTTGCCACCAGCTAGCCCGGCGAGCGGGTAGGGAGGGGACGTTGAGGTCCGAGAAGTCAGGCATCACGGCCGAGCGGATAGACTATAGGTATACTGAAGGATAAAAAAGGGGAAAAGTGTATTCATAAAGCAAAAACACAAATAGGGTTAGAGTGTTTTGAATTATTCTGTCCCGACCTTACGTCTGTCATTGTTTCTTTCGTTTCTTGAGTGGGGAGCGGACAGACGTCATCAGTCGATGTGTGTTTTGTCGCATTTATGATAGGCTTGATCCTCATCTGGGTCAGCGCCAACGAGAACGAGTTCCGGAGGATGAACACAAAACCCAGACCAATGGCGGCCATGATTACTATTACGTAACGCAGGGGGATCGGACCGCAGCCTGAAACAAAATAGAGTTTGAGAAAACTATCAACACTTTTGCAACAGGTAAAGTTTTTCAACAGCTTACAACATTTTCAGAAATTTAAATTGGCCGTATGCGAATTGACAAACTGGGTGTTTGTAACATAATATGAATAATGACAGATAATACACCTCGTAAATAAGAACCCACAAGATACCAAATAAGTAGGCCTAAGTACTAAGATAATGACTTGTTTTGAGGTTAGAAGTCGCTTAAAATGTGTAGCAGCTTGCTTGTTATACTGACCATTTAAGTGAAGACGTTTAAACATTTATTTATTTTTTGTGCAGTATTAAAGCTAATCAGCTGTTATATGTTTAAATCGTTATTTATTGTTTTCAATTCTTTTTGTTTACTTCATTCTTCACAAAAAAAAGCTACTTATGCCTACAAACAATAAACCATACCCAGCTGGGTATATGCATTGAAGAAACAGTGTTGTTTCTTCAATGGTATATGTCATTAGGGATTTACAAAATAGTAAATGTACAGAGCCTACAAATAATTAATCCTATGCAAAGATTTTACTAAAAAACCTGAAATAAATTTTGGAAAACAAAACAATCATAGGCCTACATTTTAATTACAGGTTTAAATCAACAGGTTTACCCCCAAATATTTTAAATACTACATTATTCAGGTTAAGCTATATTATTGTCCACTTTCAAATTCACTTAAGTATTCGTCGCCTATATTTGTAAACTAACAAGATTTCAAAATTGTACGATTCTATTAAAAGTAGCAATAATTCAGACCAACAGCTTAAAATAGTGATAGTTTAAAATATAGTTTTATGTCTGCAGTTCTAACTTGTTTTTAGGCTGTTAAGAAATAAAGTAAACAAAAAGGAATTTAAAAATACTTACAATTTCTACGATTTCTAACCTCAAAGCTGTACATACAGCTGTAGCCTACATTAGTTTTATAAGTCATGTGCACAAAAACGAGCAACTTTCAGACTTTATAATAAGTTTGTTTTGACTGAAGTTGTAAACTTGTAAATATAACCACAAAGTATGATCTAGGTTAGGTTTTATTAAAGTATTACAGGTGATGAGCAAAATCAGCTGATATTATATGTCTGACGTGGGCTTTATTGTTGACTTCGCGCTATTTTGTTACTCTAGTAGGGAGGATGTACGTACACACTTTTTATAGGAGTTGGTT
>JAGFPH010004059.1:80860-95268 GCA_018207615.1 Philaenus spumarius | reverse complement strand
TTTTTTTAGAGTTTTCTCTAATAAATGTAGGATATTATTCGGCACATTTTGTTTTTTTACACAACCTTATAGCTCGTTTGGTTCCCCCATAGTCGACCAAAACGTAAAATGCCGTAAAATTATTCGTGGGGGAGTTTACAGTTGAGCAGTGTGCACTTTACTTCCACAGTGAACCATGCATGGTGATCACCATTTCTGTATCAATTTTAAAAACTTGTATAGTGTTTTCGTTTAAGTGTTTTTATAGTGTGTGTTACGTGTATTTTATTATTATGACTGTGTTTAAATATCTGACGATGACATCATAGCAATGTCGAAACCGGTAATATAAAAACAAACAAACAAGGATTGTGACGGACCATGTAAGGTAATAAACAAATTTTAATTATTATACAATCCTGGAGGCTAGAAGTTCAACAATGTTTAAGTCTTTTGTTTGCTTTTAACTAATCTACAAAAACTGTTACTAGTGTTGAATAATAACATGATACAAAATTTGCCAAATTGTTTGCAAATAAACGTGTTTTGGTACATTGTAGGCCTAACCTGAAATTTGGTTAAGTTTTTGATCCAAAATAGCTGTTTTAGTTATAGTATGCAGCAGCAGATGTTTGTATTGAATTATAATGCAGTAAGCATTTATCGTTGATTTTTGTTTGTGTTTGCTTTTAGTTTGTTAATCAAACATAAAAAAAAACTGTTGATTGTGCAGAGTAATAAACTGATTCTAAATTTGCTAAGTTGGTTGTTATGGTAATGACTGTAAACGAACGTGTGTTGCTAAGCTGTTTTATCTGAAGTTTCACTATTTTTACGCTTAAAATGCAAATTTATCAAAATCTTTTCCTAGTGTGACGTCTATGACCCCATAAGAGTGTATACATTTAAATTTTCGTATTTGTATCTTAAATAGCTTTTTTTCACGTTAACTCTATGTCAGTCAGAACAAAGTCTCTAATATATTATTATATATAGATATATTTTTACTTTTATTTTATATTAATTAGTTTTGTGAGTCGCTTGATACTTATCTATATATATAGAAGCCAAATCCACTGACTCACTGATCACGATATCTCAAAAACTACTGAACTGGTTGGAACGAAATTTGGTATGTAGCTTCCTCTAGGGCCATAGGTGCTCTATAAGAAAGGTTTTCAAAACATGCGAAATATTAGGGGAGGGTTTGGGGGGTAAAATTTTCTAATTAACGATTTCTCTAAAACTACTTAACGGATTGGAATGAAATTTGGTATGTAGCTTCCTCTAGGGCCGTTGGTGCTGATAAGAAAGGGTTTTAAAAAATTTGAAATCTTAGGGTGTGTTTGGGGGTCAAAGTTACTAAATCACCGATTTCTCTAAAACTACTGAACGGATTGTAACAAAATTTGGTATGTAGCTTCCTCTAGGGACATAGGTGCTCTCTAAGAAAGGTTTTCGAAGAATTCGAAATTTTAGGGGAGGTTTGGGTGGGTCAAAGTTACTAAAAATCCCCATAAGAAATACATAGTAATATATTTATTGATATAATATATTTTTTGTTAATATACATTTAACTTTGATTTGTCTATCCGTGCAAAGCCGGATCGGGCCAGCTAGTTATACATATTTCAACAAGTGCTTTTAAGTTGTAGGAATAGTGGAGTCCGGCAATCGTGTTTATTTACGTTTGCATGCGCAGTCCTATGTCATTGAAAAGATACGTAGACTATAATATTTCCCGAGTTGTATGAAAACCATAATATTTCCATTATTAATTAATTGTTAACTAGTGGACCTGGTAATGGTTCGCTATGGCTTGATTGTAGTATATAAATATGTACTTAGAATAAATTAACAAACACATTGAAGTGAGTGAATTAAAAAATAAATTTTTGGGTGACTAGTGTTTAAAATAAGATTTTTAGGATCAGAGCAGAAGACCGCACACGCTTTAATAAACATATGGGTGTTTAATGTTAATGCAATTAATTTTATATCGGTAGCTATCACATTTTAATTAGCCTATTATTTAGTTTTGTGGGTAGTTGTCCCATTTCAATTCCCTGACTTATTTAATCGAATTTCAAATGGTTTTTTCACCTAAGAATAATATTACACAAATTTAGTTTTATAGCTTGTAGGAAGTTAGTGCAATTTGTTTTTATGTACAGTGGTAGCTAACCATTTTAATATTTTTGTGGGTACTTCTCTAAACCATATTCTCTAAACAATTCTGGTACTAATATGTGTAAATTATGAAAATTTTGATTGAAATTAGTTGAGTAGTTTTTGAGCATATGTACAAAAAGTAAGTGTACAACTGATTGTTTAATTTTAAGGGTAGTTATCTCATATCATACCTTTGACTTAAGTAATAGAATTGCAAACGGTTTTTCATATAATTTTTTTTCGCTTTATAGCTCGTAGGAAGTTAGTGCAATTATTAATATTTATTGTATAGGTGTTGCAACCCCATTTTAACCGCTTTTACTGTAGTAATTGTAACGTCTGGCATTAAATCCTGGCATTAATATGTTTAAATTAATAAACAGTGATATTTTTAGTGAAATCGGTCGAATAGTTTTTGCGGCTACACATTACATAGAAACAAGCATTGATTTGTTCAGATAGAGATTAAAGTCGTTGCGAATTGAGTTCAAGTTTTTCAAAGTGTTTTATTTTGTGTTCAGAATTAATTATATTTTCTGTTTGCGTTTATTTAAGACGTTTAGAATTAGAATCGAAATTTACAATTTCTTATTAGAGCTTTTTTTGCGCATGCGTTGGCATCTCTGACCCCGAGGTGTCGTGTAGTAAACTTTAGCCTTCATAATTTCCCCGAACTCTTTAAAAACGCAAACAATATTTTCTAGAACTTCCATCTACTTTAACATTTTCCATAACATTTTTTCTGTTTTAGAAATATATAAATTAAGTAATAGCTACCATTTCAGGCTTCGTAATCAGTACAGCTGACAAAACTAACCACACAGTGGGAATTTTAAAACTAAAAACGTCCCTTAAACAATATCTTTACAAACTAGTATAGAAAAAGTGTCCAATCTTTTACACTACACGCAGATGGTAGATTTGATACAGTTCATAGTAATAAAAAGATTAATTTTATAGAATGGGTAGGCCTAGTTCGGTAACAATAATTAAAGTAATTTGCTTGAAATGAGATTAGCACATCAATTGGTTCTACTATAAAATTATCGAATTGGATAGGCTGTGTAGTAACGCGCATGCGTAGGCTATACCCGTACAGTATAAATCTTGGCTTTCGCGTGGATGTATAGTACAACTAATAGAGATTTTTCTTATTATTGAAGTTAACAGCAAGCGACATCCACAGTGACTTTAAGGGTAGCACATAGGTAAGTAAAATACAAAAACTTTCTGGCAAGCAGCTTTTGCGAATTTTTTATAAACAAAAATAACAATAAATTAGGAAAAAATGCGCAAATGCTTCTTTCCTGACAGTTTGTAACCTATGTGCTGCCCTTAAAATAACTGTGGATGTCGCTTGATATGAAATTCAATAACAAAATGAGCCTTTTTCGCTCTAGGTTATTGGCTGGCTGTTATATATTTATTCTGTTTCACCTTAATTGGTCATTTGTAGCACCAGATCATCCTAAATGGACAATTCACTAGTCCTTTAATGTTAAGTGGACTGGTCTATATATCGTGACCTTATATAATTTAAACGTCCGTCGATGGGGATATCATATAACACATTTTTGGTCTCGCAGTCTTACTAACTTGTACATAGGAAAATAAAAATCCCGTTTATGGTTGTGCTAAGGTGTTATGAAACAGTGAGCTTAGACTCCAGCGCTAAGTGACGCAATCATGGCAAAGATTTTGTAATTTTGTATTTTTAAAGATCTCTTTCTGGAAGTACTAAATCCGAAATCAATATAAAGAATAAATATAGACGAAAATCTTATTTTATTTGAACTCCATCAATAATGGGCTCCATCAAAGTGGCCGTATATATGATGAAGATGATAGTACTAATTGCCGCAGACAGCAACTTAAATTATTTTCATAATACACAAAATAACCTTTAATCAACACGTATGGGATTTGATATGCAACAACAATTACCAACATTTTTGCAAAAGGGACATCATTTCATAGTAGGCGGAGAATATGTAAACATGATCTATATCTTCTAAAACCAAAATGATCAATCTAAAACGTTCTTCAACAAATAATCGTGAAATGATGTCCCTTTTGCAAAAATGTTGGTAATTGTTGTTGCATGTCAAATCCCATACGTGTTGATGAAAGGTTATTTTGTGTATTATGAAAATAATGTAAGTTGCTGTCTGCGGCAATTAGTACTATCATCTTCATCATATATACGGCCACTTTGATGGAGCCCATTATTGATGGAGTTCAAATAAAATAAGATTATAAGGATAAGGATATATTTATTCTTTATATTGATTTCGGGTTTAGTACTTCCAGAAAGAAATCTGTAAAAATACGATAACCAACAGTTATTTGACCGAGCGCAAGCGAGGTCTCCATTTTAACTCGACCGTTCGGCATTTCGTCTGTGTGTCTGTATGTTTGTGTGTCTGTGAGTCTGTCTCACGATTATGGCCAAACGCCTTGACCGATTTTGATGATTTTTTGAAGGAATGTTCCTTATTCCTAGGCCGAGCCATGTATATATACGGTTTTTTTTCCGTTTGTCATTTTTAACCCCTTAAATAAAATAAAAATGGCGGCCGGACCGTTTCTCTCAGTGTGGGCTCCAGTTTGTGGCTTAACCGTAAGTCGAATTTAAAAACTAATAACATTTTGTTAGTAGCAAATTAAATTTTAAACAAAATTGTATTCTTGATTTTTTCCGTATCTCTAACGGTAAGCTCACAAAATGGCCGTAAACTTCGAATTTGTTAAAAATCGTCCAAGTTTTTGTATTTCAACCATGTTTTTATACGTTTATTCTAAACCAATTCAAAAGTGTTCCATAGCTTTTTTGTAGATAAAGGTTTAAATAATTCATATATGCCAGTAAAAAAATTATTAAAGTAAAATTAAGAAATTTATTAGCTCAAGAAACAATCACGTTCAGTAACGAAAGGAAAATGTTTAACTTTAGGCCTACATAAAAAGTACAGTAGTAAAAATTATTGTAATTTTTTTCATAAATGTAAAAAAGTTTCGTAAATAGAATTGTATAGAAATATTTATCAATTTCAAATTTCTTATTTTGAAAACACCAGTTTTTTTGTTTCTACTACAAGACTGCTAACAAAACTAGGCCTGTTTTGAATAGTAATTTAGGAATATATCATTTGCCCAAAAATGACATATTATTATAAGAAAGTGAAGAGGATAAATCAAAGAATTGAACTGTATACCTGTAAATTATCATTGTAAATTTCATAAAAGTATTTGACTTAGCTTTACTTATATTACAAAATGAGATGAAACAAATGAAACCTCGCGGCGATAAAGGACATACAAAAAATGACCGTAGGACACCGTGGGAAGTGTTGGTACATGGGTTGAGATCACTATCACGACGTTTTAACATCGTTTGTTTTCATTATTTCTAATATTGGAATATGATATGGAACTTAAGTTAACTTATGATACATTGTTAAGTTTGAGTTATTTAATTAAGTATGTAAATATTTAATTGTATGTTGTCCCTCTATAACGCGATAGTTTTAGCTACCGTATCTTACGCGTTATTAACCAAACAAAACACAATGCCTCTAAAAGAAAATCTTTAGCAGTTAAAGCTCGAGAAAAGATATAAAAACGGGAACTAGAAATCCCGGGAATCGCGGGAATTGTAAATAAGGTTTCACTGGCTAAACCTTGTGCTTACTTCCTTACTGGCACACTATTTTTAACCTAAGCTCAAAACCACATTTGTTATTTCAACGAGCGAGGTCTACTGTTCACAGAACTACTAGTAATTTTATTTTAAAATGAATTTATTTGTTATAACTACTAATTTTAATTGTTATACGAAGACAAATGTATCAAAATTATTACTAATTATAGAAACAATATACTAATACAAACACTTAATGGGAACTGCAAATAATTTCTCATTGTTTCTATTATGAATAAAAATTAATCAAGCATGGGACACTAATCAAACCGTTACCTAATTTCTTTGTTGTAAGTTCACGAAACGATTTTCTATGTAGATGTTGAAAAAAAAATATTTTAAATGCATGTTTAATTTTAAAATATTTGTGAATTTAATTTATTTAGAGGGAGGAATATATGCCTATATTTAAAAGTAAAAGTTCGATCCTTTACTGCATGTTGTGGACAGTAGATAAAATAAAATTTTTGGTTTGGTTATACAAAATTCAAATCTAAATACAGTACAAGTTGTTTATGTAATAGGGCACTCAACCTCTTACTGTATTTTGAGGACAAGTACACAAATTTTTCAATACTTCAAAACGAACATCTTCTTAGTGTAAAACTAAATTAAAATCTAAAGCTTAAATATATGAAACGTTAATCTTTGAAACAGATGATAAAGACAGGAAAAAGCTAGTTACAAAATATGAACTCATTTCAACTACTTCCTTAGAAGATATTAGTATTTAATTTCGTGTTGCTAGCTTATTCTGTTATATACCCAAAGTAAATTTTCTGAAAGTAATTTCTACTTTAGAATACTAAAAAAAAAAATTCAGCTTAACAGTACATTTTCCTTTATAGGTTAAATGTAACCTAACGACAATATCAACAAACACAAATAATTGTTGAGTAAAATTGTTTTGAGTTTTGATTATTGGAGAATATATAAAGGTTAACATGTATTATAACTACTAATACATTTTTTACAATATTTCTACCCATTCCTGAGATATTTGGCAGTCAGAGATTGAAATGAGTAATCCTATTCCTCATTGTTCAATGAGTAACCATTGTTCAGTGTTTTATTATTATTCCCAACAAAATAGGTTACCGTTATTACACTTTTAATTAATTTTAAAACTTAGTAAACAAAATTTTACATGGATACAAAATGTATTAAAACTATTTAAATGTAATTAAATATCCAATTTTAATGTAATTTTATCCACTTTAATATTGATAAAAATGAAAAAAAAATACAATTTTGTCCACCTAATTTTTTTCCCTGTGATTTTCTGAACAATTTGATATATAATAAGTATAGATAATATGCTTATAATTAGTTTTATAAACGAAACGCGTACATGTATATTCTCCAAATAACTGAGTCTTTTTCTAGGCTGTTTTCTGAAAGTTTTGTTTCTCACGTTTTCATTTACTGTGGCAGACATAACTAAAGTTGTATTTGAGATAGCCTCATAATTTGTTTTTTATTTTGAAGAGGACATTTCATTGTACAACCTGTAGTATTTATATACACTAGTTCCAATAATAAAGATTTTAAGAAATGATTAAAAAAAGATTTTACTAAAACTTTTTATTAAAAAATTAAATAACACATTTTTTACAAAAATATTTTATGTAATTTAATATCCATACTACAGGTTGTAGAATGGAATGTCCTCTTCAAAATAATAAAAAAAATATGAGGCTATCTCAAATACAACTTGAGTTATGTCTGCCACAGTGAAGCCTAGTTAAATCCGTAAAAATTATCCCCCCCTTCCCACGGAAAGGAGGGGTAGGGGCCAAAACTTATGGAAAAGTCACTATAACCGAGACTCTTATTATAAAACATAAAATAATTAGGTTTGCTTTAAAAATAAAGAATTTTTTTTAAAGGTGGAGTGCCCCCTTAAAAACTATTTTATGTTTACAAAACCTACATAATAACACTTTATTCTTACCTTCTAGAAACGGAGAAATGTGATTACTGAAAGATAAAATATATCCACGGTTTATATTTATGAAATATTACAGCTAATATTCATGATCAGTCTTAATAATAGCATTAATAACCTTGAAAATTCTTATGGTGAAATAATGTGTAATGCAGTATATTTCGTAAGAACTATCTATCTACACCAATACTTTTAAGTCTCAGGAAAACCAATCACAAAATCATGTTATTATTAAAATGACCGAAAGTGTCTAATTTTTCATACAGCTTCATTTTTTTTGGGGGATTTGATTGTAAATGTTATCTAAATAACGGATCGTTACTAAAGTCGAAATTTTGAAACAAAAACAAAATTTCCAATTTTATAATTCAAAAGGCGGAAGTTTAAGAAGTTTGATGCTGAATAGCTTGAAAGCCATCAGCTTTATGAGAAACTAAAGATAACAAAATGGCGGTCAAATACGACTAACTTCTGAACAAAACGCGGAAAGCAAATGTCTTGTGTTTGGAACCTGTACCAACAAGAGAAAAATAGTTTTTGTTCGTAAGTCGGCTCTTCTTTGACACAGAAAAATATCCAACGTTCTAAACAATCGCAATTTTTTATATTTTTTTTTTTTTTTAAATCAGTATTTGAAATAAGAATCGACGAAAATAAAGATAAATAATTCGAATGCGCAGCTTAAAAATTAAGTTTATACGTTTTAGCGTTTCAACAAACTATTTGGAAAATTTGTCTACTCACGACTGCGCTGAATAGCTGCCTACGTGTACGAAATATTTATTAGGATTTGTTTCCACATCAGCCTCCAGCTCCGGCACACACGCTGCTTCGTTCCGCTCTCAGAGGAAAAGTAGTTTCGCTAGTTTGCCCCTCGACCCTGCTGCCTCGGGATATTTTGTGCTTCCCTTTGGTGGTTTTACAGTTGTTTACTTTTTGATCGTTTTGGGGAGAACCAGACGGGCTGTAAGGTTGTGTACAAAAAATGAGCAGAATAATCTCCTATATTTAATGTCTTTTGTGAAAGCCCAAACATTTTCATTTTAGTACGAAAAATCTCAAAAATGTACTTTCGGTCAAAAAACCTGCTTCCGGATGTTGGATGAACTCGTCCGAACGACTTAGCAAACCAACGAGTGTAGCAAATTTGGACCAATTCGGACGTAATATGCGGCCATTGACACCTGAAAACATTTTTGTTTAACATGATCGGTGCTCAGTTATTACTCCCGACCTAACGTCTCACCGTAAGGGTCATTGCAATAGCGCATTTTTCCTATGGAAATTCACTAAAAACGTAATGATAAAATAATCTGTAAAAAACAACAGAAAAATATATGCATATTCTACAAAAATGTTTTGTAATATTAAATATTAAACAAGATTTGGATTCACAATAAAATTCTTTATAACTTATTTATATTCCTATCCCAATACACAATTAAAATAAATGTCAAATAATTCAAAATAAAAATATATTGTTCACCATTTGTCGAATTTGAAATAGTAATTTTTATAGGCCTAATCAGAAAAGGTATTAAAATTTGTTCTAACAACCTGATATTCTTAAATTGTTATTATAGATATGTTTTCTGTATGTGTGGATAACATTTTATTAAAATCGGTTAAATATTTTTAAAGTTATTACATTTTTACATGAGGCTCTTCAATTTTTACATGATAAGCTTATGGAGCTTATGAGAAGTGGGTCCCGTTGACGTCAGGAGTTACTGCGCATCCACTCGTGAACCCTACCGTTAGTATTCTAGTACCAGGAGACCGAGCTAAAGCTCGATTATAAGCAGGGCTATGATTTCAATAACTATTATTGCAAATTTCCGTGAACATCGTTTAGGTTAGGCCTATAACATTAAACAACTAAATAAAGGGTATGTTTATTTAGCAGAAGTATTCGTTGCCATGGTAACTATAAATAGATACAACATTAGGCTTACCTCTAATAAAATACAGTTTAAAAGAAAACAGATGATTATTGTAATGGCATTGAAAACATTTGCATCAGCTGTGCTTCGTTTAAAAGAAAACAGATGATTATTGTAATGACATTAAAAACATTAATGGACAAATTTCACTTTTTAATTTAATAAAAAGACGTAGAAAACGAATTTTCCCAGACTGGTGACCATTTCCAATCGATTTCTCGTGGCCAAAAGCCCCATATAAAATCAAAAAATCCAAAATCCTTAGATGGAGATTCCAGATCCATTTAGCAGACAGACAATTATCTCTCGCTTTAGAAGATAAGATATACCGTGAAGCAAACAGCTATATTATCTGTTATTTTATTCATTTGGTTGCTATGGTAATAAATGTAAATACATTTGTTGGTTTATCGTTCTAGGCCTAACCTAAGATTTTTCCCGACTAAATTTACAAATCTTATATATATATAAAATTCAATGTATGTACGTTTGTCCTTTATGCGTTACCAAACCGTCCATCCGATTGCTTTGAAATTTTGCATAGTAACACAGGTTAACCCTGGGAAAGTTTTAGGCCATTTATCGAAGTCCTAGGACATTAGGGCTACGCCCCAGTGGCCCTCAAAGTTTCAATGTTAATCTTATGGAAGGTCAATCTTAAGGAAGAAGAAGAAATATTTCTTTTGACTTTATCAGAGGCACAAAAAACAGCTGTTCGTATGAAAAACTTAAAACAGCTGATTTTGATCAACAGCTGATTTTGATCAACAACTGATTTGGATAAAAAAATGAATATAATTTTAGGTTAGGTAAATCAAGCAATGAGCAGAATCCCATTATAATTTACATCGGCCCTCAGGGATACGAATTACAGGCTTTCAAAGTTTCAAATTAAGCAATAGCAAAGCATTGCCGGGTCAGCTAGTATTGAAATAAAAAAAGGTTTTTACCGAAATAAATTATAGCCTATGTTACTCAGGGATAGCGTAGCTTTTTATCACTAAAAATATTTTTTCAATCGGTTCAGTAGTGCCAAACAACATACAAACAAACAAAAAAACAAACTTTACCTCTTTATAATATTAGTATAGATAAGCATGTGTAGACACACGTAAAAGCATTTGCTTTGCGTTATACAGAATGGCTGATTTCACACTTACCGACACGATAACGACACGACACCGACACGATACAGCAATAGTACCGATATTGTCACGTTATCGGCAGACGTCTTTCACATTTACCGACTCGACGCCGATACCGACAAGACCAATTGTACCAGCTATCGTGTAGATTGATCCAAAAAATACATAGGACAAACAAGGATGTTCAAAAAAAAGTTTAAGGAACATAATCCGTCTGCCAACAAATTACATAGCTAATCAAAAGTAAACGTGTGCTGTCGTGGGACCCCTGTCAGGAACGAAGTTCATCATGCCTTTCCTTCAATTCTTTTATCAGCTCTAAAGGCAACATACACACATAATTTTACTCTTTCAATGCCGTTTATTATTATATTGTTTTTTATACAAATATTTACTGTTTCCATACGTTTAATTTTATTAAAATAAAGGTGTAGAATTAATTATAACATCAAAGCTAAGATGGTAAACACAGTTAAATGTCCATTCATTGTAAATACATTCAATAAACATAAAATGTTGGTTCACTGTCTAGGCCTAACCTAAAATTATTGTGTGTTTGTTTAATTTATTTTACTTATCTTAACGGCAACATACAAATAATAATTTTAGGTTAGGCCTAGACTTAAAATTACTTTCTAGGCCTAACCTTACCATAGCAACCAGTAAACAAACTGAGACGATATCGTACCGATAAAGAAGGGAGACCAGCAGCTCGCCGACATGTCGGCATCTGCAACGACACGACACCGATATGTCGGTGAGTGTGAAAGCTACTCTTAAGTTTAAGTTAGTTTTCATGACCGACAACATCGTGCCGATATCGTGTCGGTGTCGTGTCGGTAAGTGTAAAATCAGCGTAAGTAAAGTGCCAAACTTCGATAAATGGTTTTATGGGTCAAAATAATGAGAAACTCAAGAATAATTTTTTTCCAAAACCGCTTCGTTTTCCATATATCAGCCATTTTGTTTATTTAAAACCAAATAATTTATATCCAAAGAACGGTTTGACCGTTTGTGTTCAAACTTGGCATATAGTTAAACCTGACAATGATCTATTTGAAGGAAAATAAACCCCAAAAACAGTATATTATACATTTAAAAAAAATAAAAAAAATGTCGAGACACCGTTTTTGTAGCGCTTTTAATTCTCTATCTTATTATGAAACTGACAAAACAATAGGGTGAAGGATAATAGTTAAGTTATGTGCTATTGGATTGTTCAATCCTATACCATCACAGTAAACACAACGATATTAAGCAAGTAACGATATGGGTAAGTATGCTGTTATTACCTTTAACTTAACTAACAAGGCTGTTATTAGCCTTCTTCCGATAGTTTTGACAGTTACACAAAGGCTACAAAACTGGTGTCTTGACAGTTTTTGTTAAAATTTAAGGGTTTTCGGGAATTTAGTGGAATTTAAATACTTAGCCTTTCATGTTAATGTTTGTGTCAGAACTATACCCCTTGTATCATAAAGATTTTTTTTTTCAATATGTACTCCGTAATCCTTTTTTTAATTACAGACAAAATAAAAAAAACCGTTGTGTTTGTCATTAACAAAGTAAATTGTTTTTTTAAAGTTAGCGGTTGTTGAGTGAAAATATTCAAAAGATCATTCTGGTTTTTAGTACAGTGATAAACGGTTACGCAACAAATAGGCAGGCCTTAGCAAACTTTGAGCTCCATATCTTTTCTTCTTCCAAAGATATTAAGAGTTTTGTAAAAAACACAAAATGGCGAATAGGTCGAAAACAAAGCATTTCCTGACCTATGTTTGTATGAACTTTTCTTTTCTTTTTTTTGCATGTTAATCATGTAGAAAATTTGTTTACACATATGAAGTTTTTAATGACACCCGAAAACGTGTTCTGGGGACCATGATCAATGCTTATTTACTTCTCCTGACCTTAGTTCTCATCATAAGGGTCACTGCAATTGCTCATCTATGGAAATTCGATAATAATTTTATTATAATAAGAGTACCATGGACTTTAGGAAATAGTTATGGGGGTAAATTTTAAAATTGTATATATTCTTGGAATTTTTTATCGATTAGTGTATGCTTGACTTGGCAACCACTCTTCAGCGACCTTAACAGAGACTAAAGATGTGGTGGTCACAAGGTGGTAGGTCGGGTATGTGGGAAGAGTGTGGAAGGCTTTCTATCGAAATCTCTTCAGGAGGGCAATCACTACAACAAATTTGTGGGGTGGGGGGTTAATTTTCCGACTGGATTTTCAACTCACCTGGAGGCCCTTTAGGTCTAAAAAAGGGGGTCCGCCACCACAAAAAAAAAATTACAGCGGGCTCTTCGTCCTCCTGTAACAATGTTTAAGACCGTCTGAGGACCTAGACTCATTGTCCGCGAACCGGATCTTTCAGAACGTTGTTAATATTTCTGTTTTGAAATGAGGGATACTACTGTGGTGTCCTGTATAATGTTCTAAACACATTTTTTTGTATTCCAGGAAGAGTCCATATTTGGTTAGCTGCTGGACTCTTTGTCCCCCGCAGCAATGTTTAGCTAAATGATAACAGATCTTGATATAAGCTGTCTAAACATACTATTGACAATATTATAAATTCTTTAAACTCAACTATATAAGAAAATTCAGGGAACTTTTTAACTTCTATAAAAGCTGCCTACGTTTGAATGCAATTTTAATTCAATCTTTAAGTAACAATGAACATGAATACGAACCACAAATAAAGATTATTCAACCCCAGAGAATCACCCTACCCAAGATTTTTATAGATGTATTTTAATTATCATTAAATAAATTACAAATTAAGAATTTTGTAACTCTGAGTTGAGCTGTTGGCAAAGAGAAACATTTTCACATAAACTATTTCAAATAATCATTATAACTAGGGGAGACCCCTGCGTGCTCCGCACGCCAATCCCCGGTGCGACCTTCTAAAAACATACGTTATGTTTTATTTATAATAAAAGTGTAGGATTAATAATAACCTCAAAACTAAGGTGGTAAATAATGTTAAATGTTCAAATCAAATTATTTCTTATATTTTATAACAGCAGTAATAATAAAGGTTAAAAGAATAAGTAAGGCTCAGGTCTACACTTAATCAAAAACCTAACAAGAAAGTTATAAATAATAACCTCAAAACTAAGATGGTAAATAATGTTAAATGTTCAAAACAAATTAGTTCGTAAATTTTATAATTTGAATAAATAATTCATTTCCTCCCTTATAAAAATCAATATTTACTTACACAAAGCAGCTGTATTAGTAAATTTCTTATTATAAACAGCTGTTTTGTATTAAAATGTTTTTATAACCTTCTGAATACTGTAATCATCGTTATTTACATCCACGAAATCAGCTGGATTAGTTTGTTTCTTATTATAAACAGCTGTTTTGTATAGAAATGGTTGTACAATATTTTCCATGTTAATCTTATGGGGAAAACCCGACCTTTGAGATTAACTCACGCCATTAAGGATAACAATTTTTGACATATAAAACCTTATTGCAAAACTACGAAATGAGACGAA
>JAGFPH010004059.1:63242-73535 GCA_018207615.1 Philaenus spumarius | reverse complement strand
AGAAATTACAGATACAGTAATTAGTTTGGTGTTTAGAACCAATACGATAAATTCCTGATTCAAAGATTTTGCACTAGTAAAACCAACAAATTCACACAACAAAGAATCTCGTGTTGTAAATTTAATACAAGGAATAGTACAGATCATCAACTTATCTTGTTTAAATAATAATATACAAATACATTAATACATGTTATTCTGCAGGAGGTATGGGTGGTGTTGGTGTGTCTGGTGTTGGTGTGTCTGGTGTTGGTGTGGCTGGTGTTGGTGTGGGTGGTGTTGGTGTGGGTGGTTTTGGTTTGGGTGGTGCTGGTGTTTCTTCAACCTCCTTGACATTATCGAATGGTTGCCGTTCTCCAGAGCCGAAGAATGCGTAAGGCACTGTTAAAATAGACATTGCCACGGCAGAGAAGAAGAACGTGTACCTCCAATCGTTCACAGAGGCTTCCTGGAACATTCAAAATGACGTCATAGGTTAGTTAAACGTTGTCTCAGAATGTTTATAAAATTAGAGGTGATGGGGACGCTGTATCCATGTTGATTAGAAAGAGGACACCTTTTTTTTATATTTCTAAGAAACAATAATTTTGTGTGTGTTTTAGTGATGTATTCAAGTATTGTTTATTATGTTACATATGTATCCTAATTTTGAGTGTACATATTATTTGAGTGTAGTGCCTTTTTTAACACGTTTTTATTAGTTCGGTTTCCGTCGTGTCTGTCTGGCTGCCTGTCCGGGTGGAACTTTTCAATCGAGTTTAAACTAATTTCCCGATGAGCTACCTGAAATTTTAAATAACTAGTGGACCGGGCAATGCTTCGCTATTGTTTGATTTACCTAACCTAAAATTATATTCAGTTTTTGATCCAAATCAGTTGTTGATCAAAATCAGCTGTTGATCAAAATCAGCTGTTTTAAGCTTTCCATACGAACAGCTGTTTTTTGTGCCCCAGATAAAATCAAAAGAAATCTTTCTTCTTCTTCCATAAAGATTGACCTTCCATAAGATTAACATGGCAACTTTGAGGGCCACTGGGGCGAAGCCCTTAAGATACATTGAGCTCATTTTAAGGGAAGCACAACTTCAGAGTGAGCTCTGTAAAATGACACCAACAACATCAAAATCGGTTAAAAACTCTAGGAGGAGTTCTACTCACAAAATAACCCCTAGCAAATTAATTATGTATATAGAATATAGATCAGAACTGGATGAGAATACAACATTCAATCAGAATTCGGTTTCCAAAATATCTGCCTGTCTGTCTGTCCGGGTGGAAATTTACAATCGAGTTTAAATTAGTTTTCCGATGAGCTAGAGACTTGAAATTTGAAATGTAGGTCAGAACTGGATAACAATACAACATTCAGTCGGAGTTCGGTTTCCGACAAGTCTGTCTGTCTGTCCGGGTGTAAATTTACAATCAAGTTTAAACTAACTTCTCGATGAGCTAGAGACTTGAAATTTGAAATATAGGTCAGAACTGGATAAAAATACAACATTCAGTCGGAGTTCGGTTTCCGACATGTCTGCCTGTCTTTCCGACCGGGTGGAAATTTACAATCGAGTTTAAACTAACTCAAATAATATTTAAATTTTAAAGTTTAATTGAAGTTTAAATTTTGGATAAATAATCTTTGACGTTTATTTACCAATATTAGGCATAAATTACAATATTAGCTCTTGTTATTACTGTAGGTTATTATTATTATTTCTTACAAAACAAAACGTTATAATTATAAACGGTAAATCATGTAGAGTGCTGGTTACGAGCTCAATTACTGTATAACAAAATATTTACACTAATAAAAACAATTTTCAAAATTTTGCCCAGATAAACCAAATTTTCTGATAAAAGAATTTTGAATACACGAGGTTTTAGTATATGTATATACAATCGATTGGAACCTTATTTCACCCAGGCATAAAACTAAAAAGTAGAAAATAGTTAATTAAATAAAGAAATAATTTTTTATATAATACTTTTTTTAAATGAACTAAAAAGTAGAAAATAATTTTCCATGAGCCCTTCTAAAATTTCGGGGGCTAATTTTTAGTGGCTAAGGAGATACTTTACAAGACTTGAAGATTAAAAAACTTCTGGCGCATACCAACGGTCCGATTTTGATGAAATTTGGTATGTAGGTGTAGTTCTGGAATACCTCCTGGCTTTTTTTAAATTTAAGGGGTTTTACCCTCCAAAAATGGCAAAAAAAAAACGAGAAAAATCTAAATTTCCCAAAAACGGCTCTAACGATTTTGATAAAATTTGGCTTATTTGTAGCCCTTACTGTACCCTACCATATGCAAAAAACCTCATATTTCTAAAAATTCTCGTTTAGATAATAATAACAATAATAACTGATTTTTGAGGGTTTTTGGCCAAAAAGGGGGTTGTTTTACAAAACTTTTCAAAACCATTTTTCGTGCATCTATACAGGCCTAATTGACATGTTTGGTGAACATTTGTTCCAAATCGATTGAATAGTTTTAATAATTATAATAATATACTGTAATATGGATGTGTGTTACATGCATCTAATATTTTCCATGGTATGTCCTATAATGTATCAAATCCCAAACCAAACAAAGTAATACTAGAATAGCCTACCAATGACCTAACCTTTTGAAGCCAACACCTAAATGTACTAGGCCTAGGCTATTTACCAATATGTAACCTAACTATAGAAATTCCAAAAACAGAACAAATACCAATACAACATTGTACCTGAATGTTAAATCCAATATAATTTATGTATTTAGAAGTAATGAATTAAGAAATCCAGAGCAATATAATGTAAACAACACTTGTAACCTATGCTATTGTAACCTCAACCCAAAACAGTGCACAATTCACTATTATTTCGGAACCTGTATACAAAAACAAATTCACATATTTATTTATTAACCACAATTTTAAAGACAGAAACTGTTACATGTTATTTATAACATGCCATTTTAAAAGAAAACAACTCAAGTACCAATTCGAAATTGTCAAAATCGATCGTGAATCAAACAGATTGCACCGACAATCATACGATCGTCACAAAACATAAATGCTTTAGAATAAACATTTAGCGTATGTAAATCGAACTATTAACATGTAATCTCTTATATAAAATGCAATGTCCTGACTGACGATCAACGCAGAGTCGATTCTATTAAAGCTAGAGACTTGAAATTTGGAAGGTACATCCGTCCAATAATGTAGAGGCGTGCTAAGAAAGGATTTTGCAAAATTTTGAATTTAAAGGGTAGAAAATGCGAAAATTCATCCCTCCCATAAGCAGCCATATAACAGATGAAACAGCTGATTCGTATTTATTAATGTGTTATTCTGGTTACTATGGTGATTATTCCAAACTCTTTCAAAAAACGTGTGTTGATTTTATAATAATAGACCTAACCTAAAATTGTGTTAAACCTTTGGTCCAAATAAACTGTTTTATTTATAATGTGTAACAATAATATAATGTTAAATTGTAATCCTATTAAATTGAATTATTATATTTCATAGGTTTTAAAGGCCTAACCTAAAATTGTATTAAATTTTTGATTCAAATAAGTTGTTTTATTAATTATGTGTAACAATCATTAGGCCTATGTTGAATTACACGGGATACGAATTACAGGCTGTTGAATTACACGGGATACGAATTACAGGATGTTGAATTACACGGGATACGAATTACAGGCTTTCAAAGTTTCAAATTAAGCAATAGCGAAGCATTGCCGGGTCCACTAGTAATTGTATAAAGAGTCATTTTTACTAATTTTAAGTAACAAATGCACGTAATATGTATTAGATTATTAGTTAGTGTAGACATTCCAATAAAGCTACAATCAGCTGTGAACTGTATTATTTTAGAATTCAACCTATAGAAAGAGTCAATTTATTATGTCGGATTTATAACTTCTTTACGATTAATAATTACATATTTAAAATATAATAGTAAAGCCTTAACACATTGATAGTATAACCAGAACCAATTTAATCTTTTCAAAAGCAAAATATAAAGTTGTAAAAACTACTATACAACGTGGACTATATTTTTTCCGCCAAGCCTGAACATATAACCATGTAGAGAAAGCTGCACACAACAACGATAGCATTTAATATCAATACGCCGAATGCAAATGGCCGCCAGCAAGAATCAACAGAAATAGTACGTGAAACAATGAGTGTGAACCCCGTAACCCAATTTCCGGCATCTTGATGATATCAGAACGGCGTCCTTTTTAAAAGTAGTTGTAAAGAAGCCATTGAAAGAAGTAGATGCAAGTGCATAATGCTAGTTAGTTTTTGAAAGTTTTGATCATAAATACATCGTTAAATTCAGTGAAAATTAACCAAATAGAGACTGGTATACTCTATTACAACTAAACAATCAATAACATTTGAAACAATTTAAAAGATTAAGCCAGATAAAGACTTACAAAATTAGCATAAGCTTTAGAGACATTTGAACCTTATAAATTTGCAACTTATACTAATGACTGAATCATAAGTAAATTCATGTTTATCATATGCGTAATCTAAAAAAACCAAAGATATATTCAGACTCAGCCGAGTGCCTACCCCGAGATTAGTGAAATTTTTAAATATATAATAATTACAATTCTTTAAAGACTATTTTTCCTAAATCAGAACTAATTGAGCTAAACCGAATTGGCAAATGTAATCATATGTTTCTTTTTAAATAACCAATTAATGTAATCTTAAATGTAAGATATTTCAACTTATAAAATTATAATAAAATATTTAATAATTGTCAACTTCAAAATTTGTGTCAGTAGCATTTATTGTAGAATACCTAGTCTTACCTACTGTAACTTTTGATTTTTAACTAATCCTCCTTAAAAGAAAGGTGGTATGTATAATTGATACTGCAAAGTGTGGCTTTTCCAACATTAAATAACTGTGAAGGTAATAGTCCTACTTTTGCAATTCTAAATAACCACCTCCTATGCTACTCTTGGGAAGGTATAAAGTTTCAACTGGGAGAAAGTATGTGGCAGTTATCTGGTACCGTTTATTTTATTATATTATTAAAAGTTATATTATATTTCGGTGGTTTATCCGTGGCTTTTCCAATTACCTCAAAATCGATTAAATGTAAAATGCCATACTAGTACCCGGTTCAACTATACTTGGGGATTTTACCTTATTGCAGCCTCTGATAAGAGGGCGACGGGTTGTCCATGGTGAGCGAAGCGAATCAGCTATTAATACGAGGCCGCAAGGCCAATTCGTTCTTGGTGTGGAACAAAGAAGAGCGTGAGACGGGGCTGCAGGTTATAGTACATCCTATTACTTTAAATGAGCAATTCTTGTATCTATCTTTGTTTGTATCTTTGTATCTATCTTTGTATCTGTCGCGATCTCGAAAACGACTCTAACGAATTCAAAGAAATTTTGTATTTATGTGTAGTTTTAATTTTTAAGTACACCCATATAGTTGCATTTCGTGTAAAAAAGCAATTTTTTGAGAAAATCTAATTTAAAAGTTCACAAATTTTAACATAGGGTCTTATGGGTTGCCATGTTGGTTACAAAATAACAACGAAATAGTAAATAAAGCAATTAAAACAGCTGTTTATAAACAAGCCATGAGATTGAGTACTATCCAAAATCAGCTGTTCATTGGATAGTTTTTAATTACTGGTAAAAAAAACAAGCTAATTTTACTGTTTTAGCACGTTAGAATTAGAATAAATTGGGCCTGATTTAAATAATTTATTTTGTAAAAAAAAGTAAACTTGGCAAAAATGGATAAATTCTAATAGTCAATTTTGTAATATAAGCCTGGCTCATTTCTGAAACATAGTATTGAGGTTATGTTTACTACTACTGTATATTTAGGCCTGGTTTCAAAACTTTAGTTGTCCGAAGATAGTAGAACTAGGACTAAAATCGTAATGAAAGCCTCTCACGTTTCTAAAGCATATATTTGAGGTTATAATTAATATTGTAATTACTGTTAATATATTTAAGACTGGTTTCGTTATTTTACAAACCAATGTACAAACGAGCCAAAGATTAACGAGATTCTTTAGCGAATTTTCCAACTGCGAGCGAAGCGAATTAACCATCTGAGGCCAAAGGCCGAGGCGGGGTTGGGACGCGAAGCGTCCTGGGGCAGAGCCCCTAGTATATTTTTGAATTCAGCACCTTCGTGAGTAGATCAATTTCAAAAATAGTTGGTAAAAAAAATAAAACATATAATTTAATTTAGGAAATGCGCTCAACTCACATCAGCGTGAGGAATTATTTCCTCTACGACCCAATAAAGGAAAATGTCAAATAAGCAATTTTGTAAAAATTTCATGAAACATTCACCGTTAGAAACCAACTTTAAAAAATAATACAGTAGTAACTTATATTCAAGTTCACCCTAATTAAATATCACCCCCAACCTGGGTAAATATTTGATCAAGTGTGCATTTAGTGTTTCACTGGGAGAAAGTAAAAACAACCTAATGGCTCAGGCTATTTGTTCCCTTTTAATGGTGGTAGTAATGAAAAGCAGTAGTGAGGGGAAGAGGGGGTATAGCACCGGCAAACACGTCAAGTGTCCCTTAAATACTTTGGGGGGGGGGGGGGGGGTAAAGGAAGACGACCTACCGTTCTCTCCAGACTAACACTTTGTGTGGATATTGTAGTTTTGTAGCATTGTTAAACACGAGTCACGGAATTTAGTCCTTGATAAACTCTACCGATGTTTCTGTGCTAATTCAATTACAATTCTTAATTATAAGACAAGTAGATTTTAAAAATGTATTTGTCCTGTTATAATTTGGCTTACTATAAAGGTCGAGACACACATGACTGCACCAACAATAGGCCGTGGTGCGGTCATGTGTGTCCCGCCCTTTAAGCGTGTAACGATAAGTTAAAAATGGTTCACTTTGTATCACAATACCATATTTTCCTGTGGGCTAAGAAACATTGTCTTTAAATCAACAGAACTAACACATAACCGGTCATTTTAGGACATGTTTGATTTAATAAAACAGACATGAGAACGTTTCCTAGAATTATTCAGTTTAAGAAATTGGAAAACTAAAGAATTGGTACTAACTATTGACAGGGGAATGACTTGTATTGTTTATGTTACTGATTATGTGACGTGTATAGGGTTTTTGCAGGTATGCAAACTAGTTTATTTCATCACTATATATATATATATATATATATAGTACCAAAGTGAAGTTTATGGTGCGAGGTTGCCGAACAATTTAAAAAGTAATCGGACACCAAAAAAAAAACCTTAGGTAAAAGTTATGTACGATACTTTTTATCACACTGCACTGCAATCACACGAACTTTTAGTTAATTAAATTGCATTATTAAATTGTGTACAGATTTTAAACGCGATTTAACCGATACGCGACAGTGCTGCCATCAGTTGGGAAGCAGCTGAACCTCGTGAGTTGTTTTAACTTTAAAGTACCGCAATGCATTGTTTACGCATAATACGTTTTGGTCCTAGCACAGCAAAAAAACAAATTATTATTGAATCAGCTGACTTTTTGAGCAAGTAGTGAGTATGATATAAGCTTGGTATTGCCAATAACAATATTATTGCAGAAAGAGATTGCGTTTTGAGTTTTTAGCCGATAACTCGGTTATCTTTAGAACTACGTTAAAAATAAAATCCCCGTTTACTTTGTTATTAAACATTTTTCCCTGTAATTCTTCTATAAAGCTAGCGGGTTTAAAGATATTTTCCGATATGGCGGCTAACTTAAAATTTTTTAATAAACTTTGTACACAAAAACTCACAACTATTACGTTTATTAAATGAAACGCGTTTCAACGACAAAGTCGCCATCTTCAGTGATGCAATAGCTACAATATTCAAACTGCAACAATTGTTACACTGAAGACGGCGACTTTGTCGTTGAAACGAGTTTGAGTTAATAAACGTATTGGTTGTGAGTTTTTGTGTTCAAAGTTTATTCTATCAAGTATATCTTCTCACAATTCAAGCTCAATATTTATTTATAACTTAATAATAGTTGGCCTACTGTTATAGACATCGGCGTATATGCTGGCATTTGATCTCGTTCGGAGAAAAAAACATTTTAACACACCGTTTTGGAACTGGTTTATCTACCCGCCGGCAGTACTGGTGTTTTTAGTCGGGTTAGTAGAGGTTTGCTCAAGTGCCAGCTTACGCACCGGTATCTGTACGTATTACTTACTCCTTGTTGTATGAACCAACCGACGATAAGCGGTAGCAAAAGTCCACCGACGGATCCAGCACCGTTTGCCATGGCCATCAGTATCCCGGCATAGTTCGGGCTCAGGTCGACCGGGTTCGCTTTCACCGAAGCATACGCGAAACCTTTGAACAACATCATCATCGTGAAGAGACCCGTAGCGACGTCCTTGTTACAGCCGGCGTAGGAGGCGCCGATAAGAAACGGTAATGGAAGGAAGTTGGCTGAAACAGTACAGATTGAGAGAAGTTAGATTGACGGAGAACGGAGACGGTTCACTTATTGGCATGGGACTCAGTTTACATGCAAATATCTTTATAAGATTACTGTTGGACCCGGCAATGCTTCGCTATTGCTTGATTTGAGTTATTTGATCAGGGCAAGTAGTACAGCGCGTATTAAACATTTAGGTGTTTAATGTTAATTACGGTTATGTAATTATAAAGCTACGTTGGCGGTAACTTGGACCCTTGTATACTGATAGCAGTGTCGTACAGTATATTTGAGGAAAAATGAAGCTGGTCATTCATAACTAGGTTTTCGTTGTTTTTAAAAGCTTTGTAAATTTCATATTCCTCAATAGCATCCATAATTTTGCCTTTTTTGAATATATGTATTGGTATCAAATTAGATTCAAAACTCGTGTAGCCGTGGTTAGTGTCTATCAGGTGGCGTGCATAATTAGATTTATTTCCATCTATGCTCTTTTTTGGTAAGTGTTCTATAAATCTCTGGTGGAACGCTCTACCCGTTTGGCCTATGGAATTACAATCATCACAAACTAGTTTATCCCAGTTTTACATTTGGGATCTTTCTCTGTTTTTTGGGACAGTAATTTTTGGATATTATTGTTCGTCCGGAATAACCGTGAAGCGGCATTTCTCCTTGGACCACCGTACGGGATGCATCCCACGCTACTAATTTAATATGTTTTCAGTGTTTGTGTTTTGTGTGTTTATTTATATGTTTGACGACCTCGTAAGAGTGACTACGTATCTGAAGAAGGAGTAAATCTCCGAAACGCGTCATATGAGAAGAAAGAAGTCACGGGACGGAAAAATACAACAGTAGGTAAAGTTATATATGTGTTCGCACTGTAACGACTGATTCGGTCCAAAGTTGGTACACACGTTGGTTGTCTATGTCATTCGACCGAGTCCTTTAGCCAAAAATAATCCCCGGAAGAAGTTTTTTGACAGCATGAAATTTATTTTTGAGTTTTTTTTTCATACTAAAATTAAACATTTTTGTGTTTATGCAAAAAAAACTATAAATATAGGAGATATTTCTACGTATTTTGTTCATTTACACGACCTAACAGCTCTTATGGTTCCCAAAAAAGTAAAATACCATAAAATATCTTGGTTGACATCCACTAGGCGAATTTTGGAGCTTCTGTTACGAGGACGACAGCCGGGATCCTAACCGCTGCGAGCGAATCAAAGCAGTAAAAAATCCGGTGCCACAAGTTCGAGGTGCACACTCACTCTGCGAATTTTTCCGCTGCGAGCAGAACGAAGTAGCCCTTGAGCCGTTATTGGAGGCTAAGTTACAAACAAATTCTACGAATATATTTTGTACTCGCAGGCAACTATTCGAGGTTTTCGTGAATAAACCAGTTTCCCAAATAGTTGGTTGAAACCCTAAAATCATACAAGCTTAATTTTGGAAATTCGATCAACTCACGTCAACGGCTCAGCTATGAGAACGTATTTTTCTTTTATTGGTGTATAGGTTGAATTGATATTCCAGGTCATTAACGTGATCAAGTTATCAACTAACCTTTTTTTTAGGCTTTACTATTCGTCCTGGTATAGAAAAGTGCATCCACGTTCTAAGAGGGAAAGCGGTAAACTTCACCAATCTGAAAATGTATTATGTCCGAAACTTTACTTACACATGAGAGCAAATAACTTCCTGGTATTAGTGATGCTCATTTTCTTGTTTTTAATCATCCAATCAGCGACGAATCCAGCAATCATCGCGGAAATAAACATAGTCAGATAAGGTAAAGCCGACGTAATGCCGCTCTGAAACACACGAATTATAAACTGATCAAGTATTCGGG
>JAGFPH010004059.1:37698-55543 GCA_018207615.1 Philaenus spumarius | reverse complement strand
TTTGTTCGTCGAGTTAATAAACTGTTGATTGTTGATTCTACGGTTTTTTTTATAATATGAAGTTATGACTGTTTGGTGAAAAGTACTATATATATTTGAGTACATAATTATTATTACAAATTTTGAGATTGGGAAAAAGTGGAATTATTGACAACCAATATATAAGAAGACCTCAGCAGACTTCAGCATCACATAACTTCACGGACCGAGGACCAGAGCAAATCAAACAAAGGAGACGACATCAACAGGAATTCTACAAGCATCGGGAGAGTCGCCTGACCAACCCGATTGACAACGAGACGAGTCCTGGAAAATAAAGCGTCAGGATTTAACAGCCAAGGAATTGAGACGTGAGATTTACAACTAACTAAAGGTACTCACTCTTACTGTTATCATTGGGGTCATTTGTCACGTAATCAGTGGTATGCTGTTTTCATATAGAAAGGTTTTTGTTTTAAGGATAATAAATATAAAATGATTAACTTTGAAAATCAAGGAACAAATAATATGAAACAAAATTGTTGATGAATACAAGGCGTTATGATCAATTTAAGAGATTCAAAGTAAAAATATAAAATTGAATTAAATACATTTTAAATATCTCTGTAACAACTAGAATAATAATAACTCACTTGGTTTCCAAAAAAAATATAATTTTTTACCCTAATAATTTACCCTTGTTATTTGTTAGGGTAAGTTTGTAAAAAACATAAGAAAATATATTTCGTTTATTTGTTTTGTTTTGGATAAGGAATTAATTGTTTTAAGTTTTGATTTAACAAGTTGGGTTATCTCACAAATGTAGCCTGGAGGAAAACAATATTTGTTTTTATTTAATTTTGAAATTGTGCAATAAATATTGAAAAGTATTATAATCCAAGATTGTATTAGTTATTGAAGTAGATAACCAAAATTTGTACAGGGCATTCATCCATCAAAGGTAACATTTCAAACAGCTTAAAATATATTGACAATTTTTATGTGGTTTTAACTGAAATATTATAAATAATGAATCAAGCTTAAAATTTTGTTTATTAAATAAATATTATTGGCACAAGAATAGCATATGACAGCATTATATATAATTAATATATGTTCTGAACATCAGCCGAGGCAAATGACTTATCATAGTATTCTTTGTAAATATCACACTATAAAAAAAAAACAATAGACAGCAAGAGTAGCCCTTATAAGCTTAATCGATGCACAATGTGTGTAGCCCGCTTTAGAAATAGAAAAGTTATTAAATTATAAGAAAATGACTTCTTCACACCTACCTGAATAAGTGATGACGGACATGAGTGACCGTTCTGCGGGCGGAGACCATTTCGCCACTAGTGACGACAGACCTGGGAAAACCACACCCTGAAATCAAAACATAATGTGAGAAATATGACACCTTCATTGAGCATTTTGCAATGTAATAAGACCATCAAACATCTCTTGGATAGATAATGAAAAGTCTAGAACGAATCTTTCAGTTGTTACAACGCAGACGGGGCAAGTGTTCAGACTTTTGATGAAATCTGTCACCTAGTTATGTAGCCACGGTAAGAATGAGTTTGGAATGAAGAAACGCCTCTCCTCGGCTATAAAAACTGTTACTGCAACCACATAATGCGACATTTTTAATATTGGTTTTTCTGATAAGAATATTTGTATAAAACAGGACATATTACAATACATGGAACAATTTTCAGAAAATCACAAAATAAAATTAAACAACAAGCAGCTTAACATATAAAAAAATCAACTCCTATAAAAGCGAATGTACGTCCGTACGTGAGTAACAATATAATATAACAGCTGATTTCACCCATCACCTGTAATACTTAAACAAAACCTTGCATAGGTTATACTTTGGGGTTATGTTCAGAACTTCAATTAATACAAGTCTTGTGAAGTTGATTTTCTTAAAATATGAGATAAAGAACTAAAGTAGGCTATAATAGATTATAGGATTCGCTTTGAGGTTATAAAATGAATATGAATACAACCTTTTGTTATCAATATTATATTCATTTATACAAATTTAAAGAAGAGATACCGATTCGTTTAGCTTGGTATAACATTTATAAAGATATTCGATTATTAATTTCTTCATTATAATATAAATAACTTCTAAATCATTTGATGTATCAATATGAAGTTAAAAATCAATTAAAAGTTAATATTTTTATCTTTATTTGGATATATAATAATGTATATAAGCACACAATTTTAACAAATAGGCCTACAGTTTTATAATCCTTACAATTGTACACAATTACCGAGTTAAAAATCCCCGTCAGTAGGGTATAGGTAGGCTAGATTAAGTCTGTTGTTTTAAATGGTGTTTCTTTTTATGTATTTCTGATGTGTATCTAATTAATCTGCCTGTGATTTTTCACGGGGTTTTACTAGTATATACAATAAAATTATCACTAACACACAAAACTGAAAAAATAAAAAATCTGTAAGAATAAGTTAATAAGATAAAACACATTGCAAAAAAAGAGTTTACATCTATCACAAAAATGCATCATCTATACATGATGCACAGAAAGTAAAATGATCGAGACAATAGAAATTGTATAATGCTGTTTTTTATCCTGTATTTTGATGAATTTTGAATGCTTTTATTAACCTAATTCATGGACTTTGCACCAGCTTGTGAGGGAAGTTTACTGTATAAATTTAACCTGTGCTGTCTAGCACGATAGTCACAAGCTTGCCTGGTGCTGTAGTTGTGTATATCCATATTGTGTATGGACATGATCACACTTGAATTTAAAAATCAACATTCAAGTATGTAAATTCACGGAAGTGTAAGTAAACTGAATTTCTTGAAATAGTTTTTACAACTTTGTTTTTTGGATAGCCCCGCAATAAGCCTAACAAACACTCTTTTCATATTCTGGACTGATGAATTTCCCCAAAGAAGAATTCCATAGTTCAAATAATTATAAACTAGTTCATAATAGGCTATGACGCATATCAATGTACCACATATTATAGCCTAAAATTTCTCAATAAAAATATACCTGAGCTAATTTTGGCACTAACACTGCTAATGTGTTCATGCCAGTTCAACTTGTCATTAATTAGAAGACCCAAAAAGTTTATTGATTGCATTTCTTCAAGTTTACAATCACCTAGCATGACACTTGGTGTCTGACTTCACTTGTTTATGTTTTCTACTGAATTGTAGGCTATGTTATTAGTTTTACATGGATTGATTATTAAGTATTGTTTTCACCAAAATACTGTCCAGTGGAATTGATTTATTTAAAAGCCTTCTGCTCCAATTGTTAAACAGAATCTGCTTGAAAACATTAACCATTAATTAGCTGAAAAATAGCCTGAATTATTTACTTACAGTCTCGAGTCACAGAATGTGAAATCTAAAAACAATTACTTCCGGACATAAAACGGGGTGCGTTCGAGCGACTTTAAAAACCAAACGTGTGTAGGCTACCTAATCGGAAGTAAAATGTGGCCGTTATAGTGTGAACACTTATACTGTATATATAATTTGTAATGTCAGCCCGAAACGTGTTCTGGGGACTATGATCGGTGCCCATAGATTACTTCCGACCTAAGGTCTTACCATAAGAGTCACAAGCAACAGCTCATTTTTCCTATGGAAATTCGCTAGTAAATACATTGTTATAGCCTACTATTAATAAACTTTGAGTTTGACGAGTAAGAAGGCAGACGGACGGGACGCAAACTCGCAAAGTGAGTTTGCTGTGAGCGAAGCGAAGCAGTCCATAATCCGAGGCCACAAGATCAAGGTGCAAACTCTCAAAGAGCCGGGGCTATTCAGCGCCTTCGTGAGAAGAACAATTTCCCAAATAGTTGGTTGAAACCCTGAAACACATAAACTTAATTTCGGAAATTCGATCATCTCACTTCAGCGGTTCAGTTGCATGAATTAATTATTAGCGAATTTCCATAGGAAAAATGAGCTATTGCAGTGGCCCTCATGGTAAGACCCAAGGTCAGGAGTAGCAAATGAGCACCGATCGTGGTCCCCAGAACACGTTTTGGGTTGTCATTAAAAATCATATATATAATTATGTATATAAGTGTTCGCACTTTATCGGCCGCATTTTTAGTCCGATATGGTTCAAATTTGGTACACATTTTGGTTGCCTACGTCGCTCGGACGAGTTCGTTAGCTAAAAAAAAATCCAACAATCGGAAGCACTTTTTTTGACCGGAAGTAACTGTTTTTTGAAATTTTTCCTACGAGAATGAATTTGTTTTTCAGTTTTTTCTACAAATATAAATGTAGGATGTTATTCTGCACATTTTGTTTTTTCAAGCGACCTCATAGCTCGCTTTGTTCCCCCAAAATCGATCAAAACGTAAAATACCATAGAAGTACCCGGTTCAAAGCCATGGATTGGATTCTACCGTGGGGTTGGGTGCGAAGCACGCAATGCAATGTGGTGAAGATACTCGTAACACGGGGCTTGGCGTGCGAAGCACGCAATGCTTTGTGTATTGAACATCCTCCCAATATACGGAATGGCGTGCAAAGCATGCAATGCATTTTGTATTGAAGATAATCCCAATATGCGGAATGGCGTGCGAACCATTTTGAACCGTCGTGAATAGACCTACTTCCCAAATTGTTGGTTGAAACCCTACAACATAGGCCTATAAACTTAATTTTGGAAATTAACTCAACTCACGTCAGCGGTTCAGCTGCGTGGTCGAATTATTTTTTGTTTGCACATGGCAACTAATACTTTCCGAAATCAACGAACGCCTCAATAAGGCAAGTTTAAGATTTTGATCTTGTCAGACGTCTTTGTGTAGGAGTATTTACTTGGACATATTTAAGGTATTTAAATATATATTTATTTAACTTGTCAACCAACCTCTCGGTTCGGGAAAATACAACGAACTAAAATAAAACTTACATGACCCAAACCCATTATCACTCTTATAAAAAACAGCATCCAATAATCTAAACGGGCGGACAATGGTGTCAACAAAGCAGTTATCCCGGAGAGTACGAGGCCACAGTTTAGGACGATCTTGGAACCCAGAAGATCCGAGAGTATTCCACCCGGTATATGTGCTACCACATAGCCGTAGAAGTAGGCTGATATCAAATGTTGAGCTTCCTTCGTGTTCCAGTCGAACTCCCCGACCTGAAAAATAATTTTAAATCATTACCACTGTAACATGAAGTAATATACTAGACACCCATGCGTGCTTCACACGCCAAGCCAAGGTAACAACACAGTAAGCTAAATAATTTTAAGTATCTTATATCTATAAGCTTTGAAAAGGTTCAAATACTGCTTTACCATATCATATTTTATGATTTTAAAATTCTTTCTCTTTTGTATAAAAATACTAGAGAAAACATCTGCTTGCTCTGCACGGCAAAATCGTTGGAACCTTCTATACACATAATCATGTTACGTGTTCTTCGTAATAAAAGGTGTAGGATTAATAACCCCAAAGCTAAGATGGTAAATAATGTTAAATGTACAAACCAAATTATTTCGTATATTTTATTACAGCAGTTATAATAAAGGTTAAAAGAACCAGCAAACCTCAGGTCTACACTTAAATGAAAACCTATCCTAAAAGTTAGAAGTACAAATAATTGCTTCAAAATTTGAAATCAGCTGTTAATGGAAAGTTTAGAGTAAAAAGCTCTTTTATCTGTTATTTTATTCTGTAATTGATTGATATGAAATAAATTTAATTTAAATACATGATGTGTTAGTTCAACAGTCTAGGCCTAAGAATATTTTACGACTAAATTTACAAATGTACAAATATTGAAATAAAAAATGTTTTTTATCAAAACTAATTGTAGCCTATGTTATTCAGTGATAGTGTAGCTTTTTATTAGAAAAACTATTTTTTCAATCGGTTCAGTAGTTCCAGAGATTATCCCCTACAACAAACAACAACAAACAAAGAAACAAATTTGACCTCTTTATAATAAAAAAAATCTCTGTCCTAATTAATCGCCATTCCCTTCAAAACAACATAGTATACAATAATCTGTTTGCATTTTCTTTAACACGGGGGTTGCTGAGGGAAACGAGATCAATATACTATTTCAACACAATTCAAATTTAATTTAGGCGAAGAGAGAATTAAACAGAATAATAGCTGAAGCAACTAAGATACACTTTTCAGAGTTAAAAGACAATGAGTCAATGATCGCACAGTTTGGCGCAGAAGAAGAAGCACATACTACCAGTCAGGAGGAAACCAGCGATGAAGATGACCAAACTGCCCACTCAAACTCCGACGGGAATAAGTATCTCAGAAGAACCGGTAATCTTTGGGAAAAATCATTTTTTCTAATCCTTGTAAATCACCAACCAAAAAATATAAAGATACTAGAACTATATATTCGGAACCAGTAAAATGAGACTAATAAACATCTGAAAATAACTAATCATTCAATTTATAAAAGTACCTTAATACCTAATGTTAAATACAGTATTTATTTTGAAAACGAATTTTATGAAAGATTTTCAGCATGTGTAGCAAAAGACGATAAACTAAGTTTAACTAAATGTATTACTGAAGAATGTAGAATATGAACTGAAGAATATGAAATTCAAGAAATAATTTTATAGTGCATTTTATGAACAACATGCACCCTAATCTTCATTCAATTCACACTAGAAATAGAAACCAATGACAGCCTAAATTTCCTGAACTTAACCGTAACAAAAAAGCTTAACAAACTCTCCTTTAAAATATTCAGAAAACCGACAACTACAGTCCAAACAATACACGCAACATCCCATCACCCACAGGAACAACAGGCAGCTTACAATAGTTTCATTCATAGACTTTTAACCGTTCCCATGTCGCAAGAGGATTACAACACAGAATTACAAATAATTAAATACGTCGCCTCGTCTAATGGATACGATATCGCCATGATAGACGCCAAGTTAGTCAAAAAACATAAAACAAAACAACGGAACATAAATCCCAAAAATAAGCAAAAATACATAGCATGTGAATTTGGAAATAAATTTAATTATACGCTCAAAAAAGTCATGGCAAAAAACAACACCACTGTTACATTCAAAACCACCAACAACCTCGAGAAAATTATAATAACTGAAAACTCTCGTAAATTAAGCAAAGAAGAGAAAACAGGGATCTATGAAGTAACTTGCAACGATTGTCCTAGTCATTACATAGGCCAAACTGGACGCCCTTTCTTAAAAAGGTTTAAAGAACACCTACCATCCAGGCATTTAAACCCCACAAAGTCGAGTTACGCAGAACATCTTATCAGTAACGCACACACATACACGGATTTTAAAACTAATATGAACATTTTACACGTGTGTAAGAAGGGGGGCGTATTATGAATGCTTTGAAAGAATACGAGATATACAAAGCCAGAAAAAATAAAGCACAACATCTACTAAATGACCAACAATCGTTTCAATCCAACTTGATATTTGACACTGTTATTGGCACAGAAAGTATGGATCAACGTCTAACGGCAAAGCATGATAACAACAAGGGCGCAAGGACTAACTTCAGTAGCGTAGTGACCGGCCTAGCGTGAGCATCGCTATAAAGAAAAATACTTAAACTTTAAACTTTTAACGATCTATAATACGGTGTAAAAAATTTTATGTGTAGTTATGTTAGTGTTATTGTGTCATTGTAGAAGTACCTGAAGATGGGCGAATGTCCGAAACCGCGGTCGTAGGAGAAGAACAAAAAACAAAGGATTAGATTGACATACTAAAGAAGGTAAAAAATAATTACTTAGTTAGAAATAACTGATGTACTAGGGTCCTCCTCAAAACCAAACCCTAATTTTAAATAGTCTAAATTTTGAAACTTATGACTATTTTATCTCTTAACCCTTTGATTTATCAATATAAAACGAAAATCAATTGAAATTAATATTTTTATATTTACTTCTATTTATAAAAATGTAGATACAAAATTTTTACCTACATAGATACAAAATTTTAACAAATAGGCAAACAATAATGTAGGTCTACTATCCATCTCTATTTTGGCGACAAATGAGAGAATATCAACATTTGACTCCATTAGGCAGATATGACACAAATTGAATTTTATGTTTAAACTAACTACATGTAAGTATAGTTCTAAAACATCACCATATACAGGGAGAGTACACAGTCCAGGGGCGGCTTGATATTCATTTTACTGTTCTTGATAAAGCAAAGAAACTTGGCACAACTATACATTTTCCCTCATCTCATTGAGTGGCCCACTTGGAGTAAAAAGAAATTCATAACCGAAAGCAAACTGTAAATTGAATTATAGGTCTCTGTTAGTAGAAAACAATGCCACAAATCCGACCTCAAACGGACAACACATGAAAGTGCTTGCGACTACATGTATGCATAAATACTACCGGGCTTGTAACGTAATATGCTCTTTTATCAATATCAAATATTTTAATTCTTATGAATGTTAAACTGCCGCTACTTTAGTTCTGGCGAACCTTTTGAGATTGGATAAGCTGCATTGTGTTTTACCTTTAATCTGATGTCCAACCCAGCCTATGCTTTCATTTCTCATCCTCTTCTGACTCCTTGTGGGCCGTTCCCCAGAGAAGGTAGTTTTCCACTGAATACGTTTTAAATTAGTTTTTGGTGCCCAGTAACAATGTGCCAAGTTTTGTACCTCAAAACGTAATTGTGTAAAAAATATCAAGCCCGGAACGCTCACCCTGTCTAGTCCTGTAATAGTTTGTCAAAGTAATCTGTCACAATCTTACATCTTTTTTTGATTGTTTACTCCCTTCGTCGTCGCCTTGAGGGCATATGTCTTCTTTAGTCGATGATTTAGTAATGTTATGCTTGATCCTCATCTGTGTCAACGCCAACGAGAAGGAATTGCGGAGAACGTAGACGAATCCCAAACCAGTGGCGGCCATGATTACTATGACGTAACGTTGGGCGACTGGACCGCAACCTGGAAAACAAAACAACGTTTGAGAAAGCACTAAAAAAATTTTTAGAAGTTTAAACCACTGTTTGCTATCGTGATTATTGTTGATAAATCTGGCAACAATGTCGCTTATTTTTTTCCATTATTGTTGATAGATCTGACAACACCGTCACTTAGCTTTAGTGATTATTGTTGATAGATCTGACAACACTGTGGCTTATTTTTTCCATTATTGTTGATAGATCCGGCAACCAATGTAAGATATGGTTGGAATGTAAGTGCTTTCAACATACGTGTGTTGGTTTAGATAGGACACACCTAGAATTAATTGTGTTGCTAAGCTTTTGATTCGAATCAGCTGTTTTATAATTTATAGTTCTGGTAGTGAAACGTATTTTGACATTTTAACCATTAAATCAATATTTTTCACTTCTACATAGTGGAATGAAAGTCCGTGAAATTTTAAGGTTCTAGATATCATAGATGTGTGCATTCGTTGATTAAGAACCAGTCAGTCAGGACGTCTTCTTTTATATACTAATGTTTTATTTTGCACCAATATATAGAGAGAATTCCAACACAGTGTAAATCCTACTTACGTATACCTAGACTAGTTTTAGATTTAATCTGTCCTAAAGTGTAGAAACCTAAATTCTGTGACCTGGGTCACCTAGCTGTGCGTCCGAGCGTTAGTTGGCAGTACAGGACATATGGGCGATTGCGGGGCTACTCCCGCCTGACAACATGCGACTGTGGCTGTCGTCACGTAGGCGTCTGCATGTCGACAAAGGCATTATCGTTACTCACAGATGCATTAAAAAGGTTGTTCACAAGTTTTAGTTACCACCTAGTCTTCAACTTGTATTCAGTATTGTGAACAGTATGATTTAAGAAGTCATAAATGTCGATAAAATACAATTATGGCTATGTAATAAAAAAAAAGGAATGTAGTCTACAGTTTGTTATAAGATTGCTTTGGAGTAACAATAAACGAACAAAGAAACCCAAGACTACAAATAATATTATTTTTGTTATAAAGGAACAGTTTTGGCGTAATTTTAAGTGTTGTGACAACAGAAATAACCCAATGCTCTGGCGTTTCCTGTAAACAGATAAGGAATAGATTCCTCTTCTGTCCCATTTCATTGTTCAGTGTTAGTTTGTTCTCGGATGGTTTACCTTTATAAAAGGAAAACCTCTTTATCATACTGCAAGCTTATTTTAATATAGAGTGTATAGTTTAAAAAAATAAAGAACTTCTGCTTTATTCAACTAAATATTTGTATGTGCATTGTGTAATGAAACATTAGGTATTATTATTTGGATGTTGAGTTATCATTCACCTAACGACAAGAGCACAATGATTTACTATATTCTTTGTGAAACCACATTACATATATTGGTACATTAGTGTAAAAAAGATAAAACTGTTAAACATTGAGTTTAAATTTATATAAATGCAAGCAGAAACACTGCGATGACTCCGCGCCACTTACAAATACACAATTATAACTCTTGACTTCTGCAGCTCCTACTGCCTAAACTAAGCAGCCCAAGTAAAAAAAATCAAATTAATAATAATAATAATAATAATAAAGTGTGTTTATTGCACTAGATACAAGACAAAACATTGAATCAAAAGAAATACAACATAACTAACCAAAATAATAACTCATACCAAAACAAAGTTACACACTTACAGCATGACCCGTAGGTCGTCTGCCAGATTGGATTTATTACCCTGAACAAAGAGGAAGTTCTAATAATTAAACTCATAAATAAATGCCTTCCTATACTTGAGCGCACTTCTCAAGAAATTTACTAAATTAAACCAGTTTTCCCCATTCAATATCCTTATCAATCTGTCACCTTCAATTACTCCTATAAAATGTATCATGGTTTCCTCCTCCCGGGAATTGCATAAAGAGCACATCATTTCAATTCCATTCCTGCCTGGTCTAGCGTTTAGAGGCAGCGTGGCAGTCCTTGCTCTGAATATTAAACTAATAAATTCTCGAGTGTATTTGTCATTATTAACATAAGCTGCCTCCCCAAGATTATATTCAAAGTAAAAATTATTATATTTACCTTCGTATTTCCGTCGTGTGACTTCCTTTTATATTATTGCAACGCGTTTCGGAATCTATGTTCCATCGTCTGGCTTCTCTGAAGATCAGGTCGTCATATATTACATTAAAAACATTTCACAAACACAAACACACATGTCATTTAACAAAAACATGTATAAAGCGAGGAATCGGTGCGCACCGTTGGAAGGTTGACCAACTACATTATATTCAAGTTTATTGTATACATCATACCCCTCAGAATTTAAAATCCGCTCGGTCCATGAGTTCATCGCTTCTTCTTCCAATTTTGCCAATAATTCATTCAATATTTTATTTCCCTGTCCGTTTTTTTTTTATTTTAAAAAAATCTAAATCGTAGTGCATTTTATCCCCCATTTCCAACCAGAACCTAGCCCAAGAAATATTCCTTTTAATGACCTGCCTAACTAGTTGTTTTGGTAATCTATTGTCTGTCATGCTAAGGCACCTAATTATATATTTAAAATTTATTTTTAAAGTTTCTAAATTCAAAGATTTTGCCTTTGTCTCTAAATATAATACACTATTAGGGGTATTATTTGGTAGGCCAAATATTCTCTTTAAAAAAAGCGTTGAAAATTATCTATAATAGGATTTTGTCTATAACCCCAAATTTGTGACCCATATGTGACTATTGATTTACATGCTGCATCAAAAACCGCCTGTTTTGTTGAGATTGGAATACTATCTTTAACCATAAAATTCCTCCATGAAGAATTTAATGCATATTTCGCTACCGTAATTCTCTCTGTAAGATGTGAATTGAGTGATAATTGTGGTGTGAATGTAAGTCCAACGTACTTGTACTGGTTTACTATTTCTATTATTACATCACCAAATTTCCATTTTTTATTAGTGCTCAAACGACCACCCTGCCTAAATACCATTATCTTTGACTTTTCCAAATTTACCAATAAATTCCACTTTTCACAATAAGTTTTAAACCTATCAATCATTGTTTGCAATATTTTGGGCTCTGAGGCCAATAATACTAAATCATCAGCATACAAAAGTACCCTAACATTTAAATCCCCTACCCACAAACCTCCGTCAACCGCATCGTGAATACCATTTACGAACAAAGCAAACAACAACGGAGAAAGAAGGCAGCCCTGTCTAACACCTGTAGTGGTTGCAAATTCATCCGTTAGCCCATCATTGAACCACACCTGTGATGCGGCACCCTCATATATATTTTTTAATAAACTCACAAATTTTGAGGATATTCCCAAGTTGTATAATTTGTAAAATAATTCCGCCCTACCCACCCGATCAAATGCTGCTTCAAAATCCACGAAAAAGCAGTACACTTTTTTCCCTCCTTTCCTACTCTTAAGCTTCACAATATTATATAAATTGAATATATTATCGACCGCTGAATACCCTCTACGAAAACCAGCTTGGTATTCGATCAGGATGTTATTATTCTCCAAAAAAAAATCAAATTACAAAAATTAAATTTATTTAAAATTTTGTGCAATTTTCCCGCTTAAAAAGTTGCCTGTCCGAAAATTTAAAAATATCCTCGCTTACTACATTTATTACGTCCTCCTCAGTTGCGTTTCTGTTATAAAAGCCTATACAAAATATATAACAAATGTATATACATTTCTTGGTGTCACAGACAGTTTCATTAGTTTTAATTTGATACCATTTACAAAATTACGTCATCATCTACACATTCAGTGAATTCATAGAGCGGCCGATGTCAGAAGTGCGGGTAGTAGTACGGAAACTTCATATGAAATGCATTAGCATGGCCTTTCCCGTAATGCCAACTAAAGTCGAGACGCACTAGTAGGCTAGCTTTAAAAAAAAAAAAAAATAATAACACACTGAGTAGCGAAAATGTCATTATTTTGTAAATATGTACCTTAGACTCGTTCCACACTTGCTGCAAATAAACGCGGGACGCTGAGTCATTTCAATCTGCGTCAAACGTTGATAGAGTCTCATTTGCCACCAACCTAGGTTACTTGTTTAATGGTCTGCTGTAGTGGCAGCCATCTTTGATTTTTATCCCATAAGAGCATATGTTAAATTTCAAACCATTTATTTCGTTTATTTTTTATCATAAAATTGTTTGCAAGGTCTCATTTTAAGCACAGTCACAATACGCATCCGTCTTGCAATTTACATTTTTTAAAAATTCTTTTGATTTTGACATTTTGTAAGTACAAAGTTTGAATTTTTTTCCTAACACAATAAGAAATTAATAACGAAAAATAATTTGCAAGAAGGATCCGAAATTTTATAAAGAATATTCAGTTTTTTTTTTTCAACACTCAATTACAAAAGATAGACTTATAAAATGGTTTGAAATGAGGCAATGTCAGCGCAAGAAATTGCACTGTTTAGATAGGGATATAGTGAGAGGCGCTTGCGTTCCGGTGGATTTCCCGTTTACTGGAGCAGACCCTTAACCTCATTATTGTTTGCATATTTGTTAAAATGTTTTATCTATTTACATTTTTATATTATAACAAATCAATAATAAAAATATTATCTTTTGATTGTTTTTCCTATTATATTGATAAATAAAACGGTTTAAAAGATATTAATATTATAAAAAATTTTAATATTCAAAAATTTTGATATAGTCTTATAAAATTATTGGCCTATTTGTTAAAAAAATGTATTTATGCACGTTTTTATATATTAAGTTAAAGATACAAATGTTATCTTTCAATTGCTTTTCACTTCATATTGATAAATGAAACGGTTTAAAAGATATTACCATTACAAAAAAAGTTAGAAAATTTAGATATATGTAAGTTATCGTTTGGTTTTGATGTTGGGATTTAAAAAAAAAACTTTTTATAACTGTGTAAGCTTTGAATATAACTTTAAAACTTATTAAAACTATTCAAGAACATTTGATGTGCACTGAGTGCCACCTCGACTAACACTAACTACCTAACGCTCTTGCGAGAAAATAATGGCAATGCTTACTGTGCTAAAACTAAAATATTCTACGAACTACAGTAGTCCTACTACTTAAGCTAAAATCCGCTATAAAACTCCTCCATCAATAAACAAAGATAAAAATGTTATCTTTTAATAGCTTTTCATTTCATATTGATAGGCCCTAAATGAAACGTTTTAGAGGATATTACGGTACTTGTCGGTTATAGGCACCACTCTTGTTAAGGGTTATTTTTCTCTACAATAAAAAAAAAGATATTAGTATAAAGAACACACCTATATTTATAATTTTTACAAATTTCAGCGGTTTACCATGGCAAAGTATTAAGAACTGATTCCCAAAAGGCAGCAATGTCGTCGAGAAGTGTTGCTAAGGCGTATCCGTCGACAGCAGTTAAATGCGAGCACAACATGAAATCTGCTGAGTCCAAATGATGACTTGCGGTTCCCCGTTGTTTTTCATTCCACCATTTAGCCGACCTCTCACATTCGCTCGACTCGCTGGGCATTTTCACCAGTTTCCGTATCTATAAAATTATATTTTTGATTCACGGTAAAACATGAACTTTATGCAGTTCATCGGAGCTATACCCTCTTCCATAAAAATATATTACTGTGCTGGTACCCGCTTCAATTTTCTTTTGTATTTCAGCCAAAAGCGTAGCAACACTCCTGCCCTCCAATTTCGCGGCACAATCCACCAAACACCCACTGTTGTGGTAAAACTCGACCAGCATTACTTTTTCATAATAATGGGTAATTAATTACCTTATTTTTATCCGTCGAGCACTCTAAAATATATCCTTTCTGGATTACCGTTTTCGGTGGTTCATGCCACCATCATCAGATCAACCTCAAAAATGATTCATTCCACTGTTGTGGAACACGTCGTAATAAACTATACACAATTAACACAAAACATTAAAAAACACAAACACTTGAACAAATTTAAATATACTGTATACACTGAAAAAACAACTTTACACATCACATGAGGACTCCTCTACACACGTCATTTCGTGGAGGGAATGTGTACGACTGTGGTCTTGTGCAATCTTATATATGAGATAAGAATGTCCAATCATGATGGTATTGGGTCAACAATTTTATCTCAGGTTGATGGCTGTGTTAAATAATTCATTAGATGAATAATGCAGTTTATCATTTAACACATTTACTGGATCATATTTTGATGCACTATATATTTCAAATTCCTCTAGGGATGACAGCAAACGGCCCTTTCTGCATGTATGAAGAATTTTCAGGTTATTATGAACATTGACGTATGTTTGGTCAAAATCAATGAGGTGTTTGGCAAAACTGGATCTCTTTTCAAATAGCGTGGGTCTAGGTAGGTGTTCTTTAAACCGTTTGGTGAAAGATCGTCCAGTTTGACCGATATAAAATTTAGAGCAATCACTACACGTAATCTTATATACACCTGACGTGTTCATTCTATCAAAAGATGTATTATTATTTCGAAACCGGTAATCCAGGAAGGATATATTTTAGAGTGCTCGACGGATAAAAATAAGGTAGTTAATTACCCATTATTATAACTGCATTCTTGGAAGCTAAATAACATCATGTTTAAATTACTTTTTCGTTTTGTTAACAACCTTTTGTCGATCTCGACGATTTTGCCGACCCCACCAATTTTACCACGGTATTTATTTTTATGTAAAAGAGATAAAATACCTGCGACTTAGGAATACACCTTGACGAGAAATTAAATTGTAAAGAAGGCCCGTGTAAACATGAAAAGGCAAGAACTAAATACCAAGTATAGAAAAATGTACAGACACTCCCAGTTAAGCCTGTACAACAACTTACTAATTTATAGGCAAGTGCTAAAGCCAGTTTTGGACGTTATGGGGATGCGCCAAGAAGACAGTGTTCAAATCATTCAAAAATTTCAATATAAAGTACTCAGAAGCATTGTTAACGCTCCGTGGTACATTCGTAATGACTGCATTCACAGAGATCTTGGTGTGTTTACAGTGAAGGAAGAAATAACAGCTGCGGCGGGGAAGCAGGAATAGAGAATCCAAAAGCAAGAGAATGCTTCTGTCCGGGAGCTGTTGGACAACAGGAATGTCGGACGAAGACTGAAAAGGACAAAACCTTTAGACCTAGTGATATAGTGTTCTATAACTCGTAAACTGCATGACAGAAGCAAGTCTATACAGAACTTTTCAGTGGAATAATTCCTGACACACATTCACTCTACTTAGATGCTAAAGCTGCTAGATAAGTGTAAACTTAGTAGTAGTAAATTAATAATTAATTTTAAAATATATATATTTTTTTACAGAAAACACATAAACCTGTGATAGACAGACATATTTATCATAACCTGACCTGAGTTAACTACCTTTGTGCCCGATATACAGGTGTCCCCGAACTCTCTGGACCCCTTTTGTGGATATGTTCCTGGGATCCAGACAAACATATTTCACAATATAAACATGAGTGCTTATTTTTTCGTCTGTCTGTCTGTATGTGTTTTTTACAAAATACTTGATATTTTTGGAAGTAGAAAAGATATTGAGCTCACACTTTGTATACCTACTTGTTGCGTAACCTTTTATCACCGTAAGAAAAATTAGAAAATTGTTTTAATTATTTTCAAAATGGCGGCCATTTATAATTTTTAATGTTAAATATCTTAAAACCGCTTACTTTACAAAAAAATTACAAGAGACAAAAAAGTTTATTTTTTTAATGTCAAACACAATGTTTTTTTTATTTTGTCTGTGCTCTTTGGATAACAGAGATATTAACAAAAAAAGAAAAAAATTATTTCTTGGTAGTTGTCAACAATACCCAGAACGACTCTAGAAACAAAATATTTTAAAGTTTTTATGAACTAAACTAATAAGTTATTTGCATAACGTTTCGAGTACTTTCTGAGCTGATTCCACTAGCAAAAAATAATAAAAATGTTCATATATTCATAGGTCTGGAAATGCTTCCTTTGCATATTTTAGCAAATTAAAATAAAAACTAACCTAGACTTAAATAGGCCTATATAATAGACACTCTTCATATTGTGATCAATGAGGAATAAACTCTCCTAGTCAAAGGCCCGGTGCACACTTGCTACAAAAGGACGCGGACTTTACAAAAAAATGACAAGAGACAAAAAAGAGTTTAATTTTTTAATGTCAAATACAATGGTTTTTTATTTTGTCTGTAGCTTAAAGGATAACAGAGATATTGACAAAATAAACGGTATCAGTTAACTGACACAAACTTTCTCCCAACTTACTGTAGTCAAAATAATATTGTTTTTAATCATTTTATTTTTTACTACTTTGTAGAACAAAACAACAAATAATATTCTACCTACGTCAATCGTATAAAAAAAAAATAAAAAAAAAATAAAAAAAAATAAATTATTGTCCCAGGCTGGATTCGATCGCGCGACCTTTGAATTACTGGCCGTGCTCGCTACCGTGGTGCTACCCCGTGCGGCCGCCGCCGCTATGCTAGATTGACAACACAAACTTGTTTATTTTTAAACATTTCCCCATAATTATAAAACGCCGAAGTTTTGATAAAAGCGGGTGGTGTCATTTTTTTTTGACATCTTAAGCACTATAAATACTGAAAATTTGATCAAAATCGTTAGAGCCGTTTTTGAGAAATTTACATTTTTGTAGTTTTTTATGAGTTTTTAGGGGTTACCCTTAAATTACCCTTAAAAATTAAAAATTCCAAAAAATGAAAAAACGCCTAGAGATATTAGGGTTTAGTACCTACATACCAAATTTCATGAAAATCGGACCAATAGTGTCCTCTCTGGTCGTGTATACATATAGACAGACAGACACCACTCTAAAAACACTTTTTTGGGTTCAGGGAGCACCAAAACAAAA
>JAGFPH010004058.1:104869-130246 GCA_018207615.1 Philaenus spumarius | reverse complement strand
AATCGGACCGTTGGTATGGTCTCCAGCTCTGTACACATTCTAACAGAAACTCGGACAGGCATCACCAAAAACCCACATTTTTGGATTCAGGGAGCACCGAAACAAATAATTCCACTAAAAATATTTTTGGGTTCAGGGAGCACCAACACAGATAATTCCACTAAACGATTTTTGGGGGGTTCAGGGAGCACCAAAACAGATAATTCCACTAAAAATTCAATTTCAAAAATTTAGACGCAAACAATGCTTTCTCCATATACTACGTATAGGGTGGAGAAAGTAAAATGAAATACAAACTAATATAATAAAATTATTACAGTTAAAAACGTTTAATTTGTGCAAAATGTATGCCTTTCAAAATCAATGCATAGGCTAAAATAAATGTAAGCATGATTTTTTTGTGCAATCCATTCCCGTAGCCCCATGGTATGCTATGGTAGCACTCCATACCCCTTCCATGAAGAAGGTTTCGGTTTGAAACTGCAGGGGTTGGGTTCGGAGATGTGGGTGTCAAAAAAGCGCATCGCTCAAATGGACTTCTTATGGGAAGTCTGTGAAGCAGTTGGATATCGAGTGCCGCAGTGGCAAAAACTGACCAGAATGTTGTAGAAGCTTCCAGAATGTTCGAGAATGCTATCGAATTGTCCTAAAGGTTGAAACGTTTTAGAATGATCTATATATATGACTAGCTGCCCGATCCGGCTTTGCACGGATAGAAAAATCAAAGTTAATTGTATATTAACAAAAACATATATCAATAAATATATTACACTATGAATTTCTTATGGGGATTTTTAATAACTTTGATCCCCCCAAATCCCCCCTAAAATTTCGAGTTTTTGAAAATCTTTCTTTGCGAGCACTAGGGCCCTAGAGGAAGCTACCTATTAAATTTCATTCCAATACGTTCGGTGGTTTTTTTTTAGTAACTTGGACCAGCCTAACTCCCCCTAAAATTTTCGAATTTTTTGAAAACCTTTCTTAGCGAGCACCTACGGCCCTAGAGGAAGCTACCTACTAAATTTCATTCCAATACGTTCGGTGGTTTTTTTTTAGTAACTTTGGCCGTGCAAACCTAGAGCTACATACCAAATTTAATTCCAATCCATTCGGTGGTTTTTGAGATTTCATGATGAGTCAGTGAGTGGTAATTGGATTACATATATATATATAGATTTATAGAAACTATAAAACTAGAGGCCTAAATAAAACTTGACAATACTTTTAAATTATATTATATAGGACAGAAAAAAAACATTTCCATTTCAATTATTTGCCTCTAAAGGTGTAAAATATTATTCGTATAAAACAGTTTAGGTAAAATACTCATAGAGAGTGGCGTAGTAAAGGGGGGGGGGGGGTGTTCGCCCCACCATCGATTACACGTCCAGCACAGTTTGCATTGTCTCGCGTATTTTTCTGCTCCTCTCTTTTACTCACTCTTATCTGTACGAGCTAAACTGAATCGGTCAGCAGTAGAACGCAACTTCATTCAAAATGGATAATTGGTTGATTAAGAGCCCGAAATTATCTAACAGTGGAAGGACTGGATTTCAATCTATGCCTCAACGAGTAGTATCGACAATAAAGGTAAGAAGTTGCTTTTGGTAAAATAAAAAATATAGACAGGTTGATTCACTGTAGGCCCTACTTTTGTCACTGTGAGAAGGGGTCGTACTTTTCGATTCGTCAAGATTTTAACTTTCTAAAACTGCCTTCCAATCAGTCGTCACTCTTATAGTTTCGAAAATATAAAGCTTTCTGTAAACCCTTGCAATTGGTCAGTTTTCAGCCAACGAGAAAGCACATTTCAATTCGATATATTTGTATAGTGATATTTATACCGTTTTGAAGAGAAAACTCTAACCTACATAGTCTTGGGATATATAGACATTTGTTGAAATCAACAGGCGCTGTTCCCACAGTCTCTTATGCGTGTTCCCATAGTCAAGACCAGCGGTTCCCAACCTGGGGTACGCCGAAAATAAACTGTAATAGCGGACGCTATGATCCACCGTAATGAGGCTAGTAATGTAGAGTGACGCAGTACCATCTTACTCACGCGGTTAAACTTAATATACTGTTACACTTGACAAACCTCAAGGAATCTTTCAGGAAGTATTTCCCTAAACATGGAGACAGAGACAGATTGCAGATCCTTTTAGTGAAGACAACTTAGAGACCGCTACGCTTACTATTCAATGAAAGCTGAAACGTATTGTAACTTTCGACAGATTCTTCCTCGAAGTTGGTTTTCAAGACAAAAAGCCTTGAACATTTCTGGACAAGCGTCAGTGATGAATATGAACCTCTGACTAGAAAAGCACTTTCAGCTTTAGTCCCGTTTACTACTACTGAAATAGTGGAGAAAGCTTTCCCATCTTATGCTTTTATAAAAAACAAATATAGGAACAAGCTAAATAAGAGTGTATTTGTCAACATCAGAAGTAGATTTCAAAAAGCTAAGTGTTAGAAAATAAAGTTTTCAAGACTTACACATTCCTATCTCTATTTTTAATTACTTTTATTTTCATTTGCTGTAAACCTAAAACCACTTTTGAATTGTTTGTTATTTAATAAAATGCAATATAAAAATACTTGTATTAATGTGTATTATCCTTATTTGTATGTTTACTCATTTGTCAAGTAGATAAAAAGTAAAACCTCAAATATATTTTGCATTATTTAAAATTAAATTCATACTCAACGCAGACAAAACTCACTTAAAAATATTAATAAAAGGTAATACGGGTAAGTGTGTATACTTGTACACTTTTTAATATAATAGTATATAATCTTACATATATGTACATACATATGTATAGGCTATAGTTGTATACTTACACGTACAGATAGCTTATAACATTGTATTTGGATAACCTAATAGAACACCGATCCAATGCGATATTTCAATCCACTGGAAATTCGACGATAGTGGCGCTATCTATTGGGGAAACGACGGAAGCGGTGTGAAGCACCAATGCTACCAAAGATTTCTCCCTAGCGCTATCTCGCGATTTTATTATTCATGATCTATGCTTATACGTACATAATGTCATGGGGGTACAGTTTTAGTTAAATATGTATAAAGGGGTGCGGAAGGAAAAAAAAGTTGGGAACCGCTGGTCTAGAAATAGACAGGAAATGTATAAATTTCGCCCGCGAGAACTTGGTATAATTTAGTGGAACAAGTAAAACAAAGTGAAATAAGTTTATAAAATGATAGTTTTCAAGAATAGAGTTCAATTCTATGATTTATTCTCAACACTTTGTTATAATAATATTTCATTTTTTGAGCAAAGCATACATTCCAAAATTACTATTCAAACTAGACCTAGTTTTGTTAGCAGACTTGTAGTAGAAACATAAAATCTGGTGTTTTGAAAAAATGTTTAAACTGATATATGTTTTTATACACTTCTATTTAAAACTAAATTACAAAACTTTTGTAAATTTTGAAAAAATTACAAAACATTTTTACTCTTTTTTATAAAGGCCGAAATTTTGACTAGTTTCTTCCGTTACTCATCATTTTTTTTGTTTCTTGAGCTAATAACTTTGAAAATTTTACATCAATCATGTATTTCCTGCATACATACATTGTTTGCACCTTTCTCTACAAAAAAAGCTATAAAACACTTTTGAATAATTACTACATTTGGCGAATTTTTGATAAAAATGCTTGCAACATGCACCGGAATGACTTAGCATCAAGGCATTACAAAAAATTAGCATAAACAGTTGTAGGGTTAAGGGTTAAATTAAATTGTTAATATTATTTCTAATTGTGCTATTGATCTGTTATGAAATATTTTATATTATTAGTAATCACTCATTAAAAACGTTTCAACTGAATATACTACAGTATTTAATACATGACTCATTTATTTTTTTTACTTATAACTTATCCCCCCCCCAAAAAAAAAAAATCTTCTTACCACGCCCCTACTCTTAAACATAAAACGCACCTCAAACAAACTGCCGGTTGTGATTTGTGCGCTTATTGGTGCATCGCTGATGACGTATGTTACCTCGACTTTAATTCATACCAGTTAGACTAATGAACATGGGAGGACCAGCGTATAGCACAGGTGAATGTACAGTCGATAATAAATTCCTACAGTAGCACACTGGACTAGCGCCTCTCACCTCTAGGCCACATTTCTTCTAGTGTTTTCTTCCTTAAACACGTATATAAACATAAATGCTGTAAAATAATTTTTTAACTGACTTACGATGCTTTGCCATGAAATATGTGTAACAATGAAGGTAATATTTGTGAAAGTGTTCTTTTTTTAGAGTTATACGCCCAACATCATTATCATATATTACTCCTAAAATTGTAAATCCAAATTTAAACAAAATTATACGTCTACCAGCTACGACTAAAAATAACAAATTATTACCAATAGAAATACAATTATTTCAACATTGATTAAAAAAACAGAATTAATATAAACTTAAAACTAATAAATAACTATACATTTTTAAGATAAAATAAAACACCAATAAATATAAATTTAAAACTAATAAATAACTATACATTTTGAAGATAAAATAAATCACTAATATATATAAACTTAAAACTAATAAATATCTATACGTTTTAAGATAAAATAAAACACAAATTAATATAAACTTAAAACTAATAAATAACTAAATATTTTTAAGATACAATAAAACACCAATAAATATAAACTTAAAACTAATAAATAACTATACATTTTTAAGATAAAATAAAAACCAATAAAAATAAACTTAAAACTAATAAATAACTATACATTATTAAGATAAAATAAAACACCAATAAATATAAACTTAAAACTAATAATAAATAAGTATATATTTTGAAGATAAAATAAATCACCAATATATATAAACTTAAAACTATTAAATAACTATACATTTTTAAGATAAAATAAAAACCAATAAATATAAACTTAAAACTAATAAATATTTATACATTATTAAGATAAAATAAAACACCAATAAATATAAACTTACAACTAATAAATAACTATACATTTTTAAGATAAAATAAAAACCAATAAATATAAACTTAAAACTAATAAATAACGATACATTATTAAGATAAAATAAAACACCAATAAATATAAACTTAAAACTACTAAATAACTATAAATTTTTAAGATAAAATAAAAAACCAATAAATATAAACTTAAAACTAATAAATAACTATACATTATTAAGATAAAATAAAACACCCATAAATATAATCTTAAAACTAATAAATAACTATACATTACTAAGATAAAATAAAACACCCATAAATATAAAATCTGATTGAAAAATATAACAAAATCAAACCAAATATCACAACACAACATAAAGGAATATGTGATTACTAGAGAATTCCGTCCCTCCTAAGCCGAAGCAAACGCATACAGATTATTGTACACTCTGATATTTTTACTGAAATGTCGATTGTTTACGAATAAGGCACTTGGATAGGGGTTTGTGATGGGGGTCACGTTTTTGTTTGACCTCAAATAACTCTTGGCGCAAGCAAATAAAATATATCTTTATATGTTTTCTCTTTTTTTTATGTCCTCACTTTACGACGGTTAGATTAACGCAGATGAGGGGGAAATCCCAACAGTATTAAGTAGCATCAAACCAGTCTGCTAAAAAATAGAATATGTCTAAACAGTGCATCTGTATGCATTAATCTGATGAGAAATAATGAATTAGTGTTGTTTTCGCCGGACGCGTGAAATAAACCGGGAGTGGTTGGGGGTTAAGTGGAGCCAATAGGCATTGGAGCGGAAAGGATTTAGCACAGTCCATTACACAAATCGAAACTATTGTATTGGTGTTACGAAATATTTAATTAATTTGAAACAAACAGTGTGAAACGAGTTAGAGAAACGCATTAAACATTCAAAACAAGCTTAACTAATGTTAGTAGTGATTGTTTGCTCTTCATGTATTATAATCTTGTTTTAAATTGTCAATAACCTAAGCTACAGGACGATTATAGTAGGCACAGACATTTTGAAATAAGTGTAAAAAAATATGTAGTTACACAGTGTTTGGGTAGACGTTGCTTCCTTCCTTATAAATAAAAAATCTTTATTAAAGTATATAAAAACTAAATAATACCATTTACTTTGACAAGATAGATGTAGATGTGCTTATGTCTTAGTTATAAAATTATATAAAGCTTTATAACACGAGGCATCCAGATTATTTTATAACACAAGAAGTTTGGGAAAAGGGCGTGGTACTCGCCAAACGTAAATCTTTCGTGTAAAGGGTCTGCTGTAGTGGCGGCCATCTTGGATTTGTATCCCATAAGAGCAATGTTAAATTTCAAACCATTTATTTCGTTTACTTTTTGTCATAAAATTGTTTGCAAGGTCTTATTTTAAGCACAGTCACAATACGCATCCGTCTTGCAATTTACATTTTTTTAATGCCTTTGATTTGTTATGTAATTTACATTTTGTAAGTACAAAGTTTGAATTTTTTTCCCAACACAATAAAAAATTAATAATGAAAAATAATTTGCAAGCCGGAACCGAAATTTTATAAAGAATATTCAGTTTTTTTTTTTCAACGCTCAATTACAAAAGATGGACTTATAAAATGGTTTGAAATGAGGCAATGTCAAAGCGTTCAGCTGTAAGAAATTTCACTGTTTAGATAGGGATACAGTGAGAAGCAGTTGCGTTTTCGGTTGCTTTCTCGTTTACTGGAGCAGACCCTTAAGGCTCGGTAGACCCAGCCACCATCTTGAATTGCAACTCCCACAAGATCAATGTTAAACGGGTAATAAGATTAGATAAGAAAATTATTCAGAATGTGTCATTCTAAAGGTTAGGACAGTCTGAATGTGGATATTTTTTTAGTTTTTTAAATTTGTTTGTAAATAAATTTGTTTGTTAGTTTGTTTTAATTTCTTCAAGTTTTCTACCAATAAAACAAAACTCTGGGACTCTGGGGGGTCTGGAATTTGTGGAAAAATTTTTTTCTTGATTCTTTAGGTGGTAAATCGTGGCAATTCAGTTCAAACCAAGACTATAAACTTATTCGATTTCTCGCTTTAAGGCTCGGCAGAACCAGCCATCATCTTGAATTTCAACTCCCATAAGAGCAATGTTAAACGGATAATAATATTACGGGAGTAATAATGATCAGAAAATTATTCTTAATGTATAATGTTAAAGGTTAGGAGAGTCCCATTCTGGTTTTTTTATAAATTTTTTTTATTATACTTTTCTTATCTTTTTTTTTTGACTTAACTAAAACTCAAAGTTTGCAGCTTTCTTTCTTATTCAATAATACAAATATCAAAATGTAAAAAGATCACCACATTCGAAATTTAATTACCTTTCAAATAAAAGTAATTTGAATATTTTTTGCTAATTTATGACGAAAAAACCCACGTTTTTGTGGAAGCATGTACGCTCCGAATTTTTGCTCCTACTCGAGTGTTTATCCTGCACTCTGACGGTTATCCCATCAACTTGTTGCTCGCGGAGGAATAGCCTACTATAAAAATAATACATCCGTTAATGTTCAATGTGTGAGAGAAAGTTGTGTTTAATAACACATACTACATACATTGTCACGCATGCACATTTCAGTACGTTTACAGTCAGGGTTACGTCTGTAACCCTCTATTTTCTTCCTTTATGAAGCTGCCCTATAATTGCTGGCGGAAAAATGAAGAACTAGCAAACGCAATGCTAGTAGTGTACAGCTCTGCCACTTGGAGAGCTGCGGTCGACTCAGTAATATTTGTTCACTCCTGCCGAGCCTTAATATTATTAGACCAAAATCGTCGGTTCTTTTCTTAGTTTTCCTCTTGCATCAAAAGAAGCGCAACTGCATGAAACGGCGACCGCAAGTAGAAGATTTTAATTTTATATATTATTTATTTGTTTTCAATTGTATAGCCTCTAGTTTTACTTTATCTTTTATGAGGCTACTTGTTTCACTGCACAGGCAGCATCATCAGGCCAGCTAGCTATGTCCACTCAAACACTTATACACACACAACACTTAAAATATATTTTTTCCTACATTGGTCGTACACTTCACTCTAATATTTGTAGTTCTAAGGCTATAAACAATGAAGATTTTAACTGTTTGCGTGTCATACTTTGACCCACCCAAACTCTTTGCAAACTACTTGTCACATTCTAACGTAAATTCTAAGTCAATTCTATTGTTTTATAAGTGTGCCATATTTAATTTTAATACCTTTGTCTATTCCGGAGACAACGGATTTTGTCAGAAACGTTATCCTATAGAAACGTTCAGTTTCTACTTTTTAAGTACTAAACTCTTAAAATTTTATAAAAATTAAACATAAAATATTTGTATGTCCAATTAAACCATACATTTATTTTTTTTCCGCTTACACATTTCCTCAGCAAGGGATATTTAATTAAATTACTAATGAAAAAACATAGATCAAGACCGGGAGTTGAACCCGGGACCTTCACGTTTCCGTCGTGATGCTCTGCCATCTGAGCTACCGTGATATTCAATTTTTACCGGTTAATTCAATAATTGCAGTAAAAACCGCACAAGTGAGATAACATCGACCAATATCGGTAGATATCAGGGTATCTCAGATGGCAGATCATCACGACGGAAACGTAAAGGTCCCGGGTTCAACTCCCGGTCTTGGTCTATGTTTTTTCACTTGTAATTTAATTAAACCATACACCTTTTGAATTATATTACAATATTTTACATACAATTAACTGTTTTATTTACAATTACACGGGTTTGGGTGTTGATTTTTAAAGGGTTACCTAAGGATAAATTCCTTTGTCGTATTTAATATTTTAGAATTAATTTTCAGCGTTATGTCGGTTGTGACTAATGTATATGGGTGTCTGTTACTTTGCAGATTTTCACGTAACACCTTTCAGCATGGCACAGGGCTCTCTGGATAGACGATCTTAAGACTATTTATAAAATTTTCATTTTTCTATTTAAGGTACTGGTCTCTAGAAACTAAATAATACGTAAACCCTTTTTTATATCCAACCAAACTAAACACCTTTTCACCTACATAATCGTATGATCTGAATACAAAGAGTACAAAGGTATTGTTACTGTATTATGTAAACAAACAGCCGGATAGAATGCAGCGAAAATGTTGGAAATTGAATACAACTGCTCGCATATTGACTTTAGCATAGGTATTGAATTCCTCGACATTTGAATAAATGAAGAAACACAGTTCCTTTTGTGCGCTGAAGTGGGAGTGCATTACTTTACTGAAGCTGCATTGAAATAGAATCCACTCTAAACATGGCGGCCAAGTGTTCCGGGTTATTGTACATTCGTGTTCGAATCTTTTTGTAAAATGTGTTGTGATATTTGCCTGAATACAAGTTGAGTAATTCAATGTTCATGTGATGGCTTTTAATGTGCCATAGTTCTTTAAGTAAGTGTATAATAGGGTCAACATAACACTGTTAAGTAATTCTTAATAGGGTTTCAACCTCATGAGACCACATGATGTATTTCGTTACATGGTTTGAGCTGTTAAAAAATTATTTTTTTAAATGGTCTTCGATGGCCAGGTAGGCATGTAAGGTCGAGTGAATTTATTCGTGAGTAATACGATTGCTTAGTAGGAGAAAATGTATTCAATAGAAAAACCAGATTAAATACAACAAAACAATTAGCCGAATTTTCAAATAAAATAAGAGCTATTACACTCGACCCAACTTAAAAATGGTTGGTCGGAGGAGAGTAGGACTTCGTTTCTTTACGTTTCAGACCATTTGGAGACGATACCCAAAATTAATTAAAGGTGCTTCAAAATAGCTGACTTTTGGTGAAAGGGTCCTAGTAGGATTCTTCAGTTACAATTTTTTTTCCATCCTATTTAAAATGGCGGAGTTAGACCGTTTAATCGATTTTGGGTAGGGATTTGAGGACTATAAAAGTATGTGTTTTCCCCACCTTGATAAGTGGTAGTAAACATGCTTCAAATTTGCTGAAGTTTTGGCGAAAGGGTCCTTGTAGGATTTCTCAGATACGGTTTTTTTTTATTTTTCGATTCCACGCAAAATAGCGCCCTATTTGACTCAACCCAAATTATCAAAGTTAGAGCGAGGAAATTGCATGATTTCCCAATTATAAGTCCGAGTACAATTTCCGAGTTATACCTTTAGAAAGGCAATTAAATTTACTACAGCCCCGTGCAAAGGTCTTTTAGGTACTCGGATTAGCTGTTACTTTACTTGTTTTTTTATTAAGTGTTAAAATTAATATTATTGTTTCAGGACGATAACGACGACGCCCTGGTGTTCCAGGACCCTCTCTAAGGATAATGTAGCTAATGTCGTGGAACAAAGATTGCTTCGCTCATCAATACAGTCCCGTTTGCACCAACATAACTGCAGTGACCCCGGTTGATCAGCGCTATAAGGACAAATAATAAATGTAGACTGTGCTTAGCATACCTTTTGATATTTTGGCTGTTGTAACAAACATTTTTACTTTCTCACTATACTATAGTATAGAGAAAGTATAGTGATCACAAACAAAATCGATGTTGAGATTTTTGTGGATACATCCGTTTTGGGACCCCCTGAGTCCAAAAATGTGATTTTTACAAAATGTCTGTCTGTATGTATACAAAACTAAAGATAAAACTATTCGATCGATTTCGAACAAATGTACACCAAACATGTCAATTAGGCCTGTATAGATGCACGAAAAAGGTTTTGAAATATTTTGAAAAACAACCCCCTTTTTGGCAAAAAAAACCCAAAAAATCAGTTAAAATTTTTTTATAAAAAAAAACGGCTACAACGATTCTGATAAAATTTGGCGTATTTGTAGCCAATAATGTACCCTACCGCAAAAACCGCATCTTTCTAAGAATTCAAGTTAGCTAATAATAATAATAAGAGATTATTGGGTTTTTTTTGCCAAAAAGAGGGTTGTTTTTCAAAATGTTTCAAAATCTTTGTTTAAAGATTATTTTTATCAGTAATATTAATATAATGTCATACTTTGAAGTTGAACTTGTAGAATAATGGGTCGCATTCCTTGTTTTGTTTTGTACATGTACAAGAAACAAGGAATGAGATAGTATAGAGAAAGTATAGTGATCGCAAAAAAATCGATGTTGAGATTTTTGTGGAAATATCCATTTTGGGACCCCCTGAGTCCAAAAAAGTGGTTTTTACAAAATGTCTGTCTGTATGTATACAAAGCTAGAGCGAAAACTATTCTATCGATTTCAAACAAATGTGCACCAGACATGTCAAGTAGGCCTGTATAGATGAACGAAAAGCGGTTTTGAACTTTTTTTTAAACAACCCCCATTTTGGCAAAAAAAACCCAAAAAATCAGTTATTATTTTTTTATAAAAAAAAACGGCTACAACGATTTTGATAAAATCTGGCTCATGTGTTGCCTTTAATGTACCCTACCATATGCAAAAAACCGCATCTTTCTAAAAATTCTCGTTTAGCTAATAATAATAACTGATTTTTGGGGGTTTTTGGCCATAAAGGAGGTTGTTTTTCAAAATGTTTCAAAATATTTTTTCGTGCTTCTAGACGGGCATAATACATTTGGTGCAAATTTGTTCGAAATCGATCGAATAGTTTTCTCTCTAGGTAATAATAATAATACTATTTATTAGTCGCTCGCCTACTTTCATGTACCCCCTCTCCTACTTTAATACAGTTATGAAGTTACAGTGAATCTGTTTAATAATTTAAATATGTTTGTGAGAAAGTATGTGCTAGTTTCTGGTCTACCGTTTATTACATAACTAATATGATCCTAAAAGTACAGTAATTATATACTGTACTCGCATCCGCCTCTACGTTAGCAACCTTGAGGTGTTTGTAGAGGATGAACAATGAGTTCATCATAACTGTCAGCCGTGTCAGTATCAGGCAACTCCCGATTAAAAACTATAACTGCGCACATTATCCGTCTACGGTGTTGTGGATATATCTATACCGCCGCCTTCTAAAGTAACAGAATACTTTCCATAGAAACGACTACCACAGAAAGTGACCATACCAGCACTTTTGGGACTTTCTGGCAGGACTGCTACAGGATTAATATTTAATGTAGACCTAATGGTCGCTTTTAAAAATATATCCTCTCTTCTTAAATATTACATTTCCTGGTTCGGCATGTCATTGAACTGACTTGTGTAGAGATATAAAGGCGCACTTGCACTGGTAAGGGTTACAAGAAAATAATTTCAGATTTGATTTACACCAATAAAATAAAACTTTTAATACAAATACTTTATATTTGTTTACTATATTCGCAGAAATAAAAGCTAAAAACTGTTGACCAATAAACCATTCAAATCTATACTAATATTATAAAGAGGTAAAGTTTTTTTTGTTTTTTTTTTCTTTGTTTTTTTGTATGTAGGGGGTAATCTCTGGCATTACGGAACCGATTGAAAAAATAGTTTTACTAATAAAAAGCTACACTATCCCTGAGTAACATAGGCTATAATTCATTTCGAAAAAAAAACCCCTTTTTTTATTTCAATATTTATAAATTTAGTCGGAAAAAATGTTAGGTTAGGCCTAGAATGATAAACCAACCGTAAATGGTATTTACATTTATTACCATAGCAAACAATTGAATACAATAACAGATAATATAGCTGTTTGCTCCAATATTTCCATTAACAGCTGATTTAAAAATGTGAAGCAATTATTTTTGTATTTCTAGCTTTTAGGTTAGGGTTTTAAAGTGTAGACCTGAGCCTTGCTGGTTCTTTAAACATTATTATAACTGCTTTTATAAAATATAATAAATAATTTAATTTGAACATTTAACATTATTTACCATCATAGTTTGAGGTTATTATTAATCCTACACCTTTATTATAAATATAACATAACATATGTTTTTGAAAGGTTACATTTGGGGGTAGGCGTGCGTAGCACGCAGGGGTCACCCCTAGAATAAAATAAAATTAAAAATTAATAAAAGTAAGCATTAAAATAATTCTAAAACACAAAGTCTAATATACCCATCAATGCTTTCGATTCTTCAGTGACCTACTTTTTTATGAAAACCTATCTTCCTAGATTATCTTTCACAAGCGTGATGTGGTCATTAAAATAATAGCAAATGACCGAGCTTTGACCCTTGTGGAACTCCTGACTTGACTATTATGACACGTGAACGTGAAGCCTTTCCATTTGACACGACGTTAGCTTTAAGGAAGTAACTCCAGAGAAACTGTGATTTAAGTTTTAGTACGAAAAATCTGACTAAAACAATCTAAAAATTTTAATGAAAAACATCCATCCATGGTATTTTGAAGAGCAAAAGAAAATTTCACGATAAATGTAAATGAAAAATGACACTAAACACTCAAGGAATTGTTAGGTTAAATAACGTACGGACCTTTAACTAAAGATTCAGTGGATCATTGCTTCCTTAAACTTCAGCGGATCTAATAGATAAAATATAGCTAAACTGAGTTGTGATAATCAGCATGTCTGATGACGCTCAGTAGAAATATACCCACGCGTATATTCATTGTAATAGATCCAACTATGAAATCACCATTGTCATCCAGTCTCACCTACGTACGCGCCATCTGTTATTAACTGACAAAAATGGTGAGGAAGGACAAATTGTAATCGGCGAGAAAGAATCTGTGTGGGAGGGATAGACGTGACGGTCCAAGGTGCGAGAGGAGTTGAATGTCACCGGCAACTGTAGGGTCATCTGTGAGTAAGATCAGGTAATCATAGATTAGTTGAGCTACATTTCTGTGAGTGATAGACTTGTATCTGTTAAACAATAATAATATTTATTTACTGAGGCGAAATTAGGACCATTGGGTCCCCTCTTCCACTTAACCTCGAATTTAAAAATACCTAAATACATTTTAAAAAATCATATTACAATTAAAAATTAATAAACAAACAAAATTACAAATAATAATTACTTCTAAAACATAATGTATACAAACTGAGAACTAAAAATATACAGATTTATCTCCTAAGTAAAATGAAACTAAAAGTTAATTATGCTACACTATAATACACTAGGGGCTCTGCCCCTGGACGCTTCGCGTCCCAACCCCGCCTCAGATGTCTACTTCGCTTAGCTCGCAGTTGGAGAATTCGCTAAAGAATCTCGTTTAATCTTTGGCTCGTTTGTACATAGGTTTGTAAAATTATAAAACCAAGCTTAAACATATTAACAATAATGACAAGATTAATTATAACCTCAAATACATGATTTAGAAACGTAAGAGGCTTTCATTACGATTTTAGTAGTAGTTCTATTATCTTCGGTCAACTAAAGTTTTGAAACCAGGCCTAAATATAGTAAATATTATTGCAGGATTAACATTACCTCAATACTATATTTCAGAAATGAGCCAGGCCTATATTACAAAATTAACTATTAGAATGTATCCATCTTTGCCAAGTTTACCTTTTTTTTAACAAAATAAATTGTTAAATCAGGCCCAATTTATTCTAATTCCAACGTATAAATTAGTATAATTAGCTTGTTTTTTTTTTAACTATCCAATGAACAGCTGATAAAACAGTATACATTGGTTTGTTTATAATCAGCTGTTTTGATCGCTTTATTTACTATTTTCGTTGTTATTTTGTAACCAACATGGCAACCAATAAGACCCTATGTTAAAATTTTTCAACTTTTAAATTAGATTTTCTCAAAAAATTGCGTTTTTACACAAAATACAACTATATGGGTGTACTTAAAAATCAAAGCTATACCTAAATACAAAATGTCTTTGAATTTGTTAAAGCCGTTTTAGAGATCCGCGACTGATACAAAGATATATGCAAGAATTGCTCATTTAAAGTAATAGGATAAACACACTTACACTGTCAAACACACACACATTCAAGAACATGCCTCAAATCCCGTCCGAGCGCCCGAAACTACCCAAAACTGTCGCAAAAATAACAACCAAAGCCTTCTTGGATTGAACACGGTCATTGATGCATTTTAAATTCTCCGGCAATGAATTCCATAGTCTACATGCTGTCACAGTGAAATATTTATTAAATATCTCAGTTCTGTGCCTGGGTATAAGTAACAATGAAGCTCCTCGTCTTGTGTCGGTAGCATTTGCATGATGTGAACTAAAGACAAACCTTTCTGCCAGATAGCGAGGCAATCCAGTGAGCAGAAATAGCAATAACAACAAAACGTGATAATTTAGAAAAAAAAACTATTTTAGAATTGAAATGTGTTTATAATACTTTGTCACATGATCGTCACGTTTTAAGTCGAAAATGAACCGTAAACAATAATTTTGAGCACGCTGAAGTTTGTTAGCTAATAACGCAGACATGACATTGATAACAGTATCACAATAGTTAAAATATGGAAAAAATAATGTTTTCACCAGTTGCACTCTAACATTAAACGGCAAGAAATCTTTTACTTTCTTCAGAGTGTGCATGCCAGCAAACACTTTATTGCACGAGTCAATACATGGTCTGTTCAGCTTGGAGTATTGTTTATAGTGAGACCAAGATTTTTTACTTTAGAACAATAAGGCAAACCGTTGCCTTTTATTATAAGTTTCGGCCCACTACTTAAATCAATTTTATTTGCTAGTCTTTTAGAACAGATATATATAGATTTAGTTTTACTATGATTTAACGTTAACAGCCCAATCTTCGATAGCATTAATATAAACATTTATTGTATCTATTGTCTCATCCATCTCTGAGATATAAAAGTGATTATACATTTTCAAATCGTCAGCATATAAATGAAATCTCGAATAGTTTAGTATATTATAAATATCATTTATATAAATGCTAAATAATAAAGGACCAACGACAGAACCCTGGAGTACCCCCTACAAATACTTTCGCAGGAAGACGACCTCTCAGCAGACTTAACACGCTGGCATCTTCAAGACAAATAGGACTCAAACCATTTAACAGATTCGGCTGAAAATCCAATCTCCATTTAGCCAATAACAATGGATGATATACACAGTCAAACGCTTTTGAAAAATGAAACGAAATTAGTAACGTAGCTTTCCGCTGATCCATGTAGCTTGGCGAATATCCTCTGTAACAAAAACGAGAGCTGAACTCGTACTATGGCCCTTTCGAAAACCATACTAAAAACTACTTAGGAGATTATTTTTCTTTAAATAGTTACAAACCTGAAAATGCATTATTTCTTTCCAAACATTTAGACAAAGCAGATAAAATGTTTATAGGTCTGCAGTCAGAAGGAGCTACAGGAGATTTTGTCTTGTTAGTGGCCGAATTAAAGCTACGCGCCCACTGGATCGGTACGGTCGGTACGGTCGTCACGGTCGTCACGGCATTTTTTAGAGGGGATGCGCGCACTGGATCCGGGTGTTCCGCCGTTCAGGCGTTCCGCACTGTCCTCCATCCGCCTTCCGCCAAAACAGAAGTCAGTTTTTAGGAGAGGATCTGTTGAAAGATGGATGTGGAGGAGGAAATTGCGGTAGTGAGTGTGTTTTTGATAGAAGAAGAGGAGAATGTTAAAATAAGAAAAATGAGGTTTTGGATTCATAACATTAACAGAAAAAGATTGATTTGTGGTGAATTTCGCACTTTGTTCCCGGACCTTGTGGAAGATGGCCTTAAGTTTTTTGAGTACTTCAGGATGACTCACGACAAGTTTGACCACGAGCGCAACAGAGAGCAGACTGCGTAGAACCCTTAATCAATGGTAGAACGCTGAAAATGCCATACCGACTAACCCAGACGCCCGAAGTGCGCGCCACTGGATTGGTCGGGCGGATCCGCCGTCACGGAAATGTCCTACAATTCGTAGCTCCAGACTTTCTATCGGACATGCCGAAGGTGCGGAACGCCGTTGACGGCCGTGACGACGCAGTGGGCGCATGCTCATTTAATTTAATGTTTTGAACTTTTGAAAAATCCCGTACCGGCCGTACTGACCGTCCGTGACGACCCAGTAGGCGCGCAGCTTTATACTATACACTATACTTCCATTTAGTAGGAAAAGTTGATAGTGTGATAGATTTACTAAAAATAGCTTTAATTATAGGCTTATAGGTAGTGTGATTGGTGTGAACTTTGATGAAGTTAATTTTAATAGAATCGGGTCCAACAGCTTTACTCCGAATCGACATCAAGGTTTTCAATATCTGTAGATCATCAACGGCTTTGAAACTAAATACATTAATGTGTTCATTGAATACAATACTTGATTTAATATTATTGGTAAAACGCATTGATGCAGTAAGATCTCCTGGTATATCAGAAAAATAGCTGTTTAACAGGTTAAGATCAAGAGGTACAGGGGAATTACGTTTTACTTTACTGACACCTACTTTCATAATATTACTAACAATATTACTAGAAGAAGGAATATTTCCTGTAATGTAATATACACTAAGCTATAAATATGCGTTGTTTATTAGGATTACTTTAAACTAATTAACATACCTTAGTTGAAGTCGATGGTAGTAGTTTTTCTCTCTGGAGTAGTGGCTATATGTGAGTAGGCAGTCTCCCAATACAACCACGCAAGTTAACATTTGGCCAAAGTACTGGGAAGTAAAACAATTTTTAATTTTAGTATTAACATATACCGTTTCTGCACCTATGTCAGGCCAATTTGTGATATGTGAACAGTGATGCTAGTGTTATTGGCTGGCCTGATGATGCTGTCTGTGGAGAAACATGTAGCCACTACTCCAGAGAGAAAAAGTACCACTATTGACTTAAGAATATAAAGAAGACAATTTGTATTTAACGATTTAAATCACAAACTTTTCAACCGTTCTGACCAAAAATATTGAGATGCACTTTTACGTTTTTTTACTTTCTCCACCTTATACGTAGTATATGGAGAAAGTATTGTTTTCGTAAAAATTTTCGAATTTGAATTTTTAGTGGAATTATCTGTTTTGGTGCTCCCTGAACCCCAAAAAAATGTTTAGTGGAATTATCTGTGTTGGTGCTCCCTGAACCTAAAAATATTTTTAGTTGAATAATTGTTTTGTTGCTCCCTGAACCGAAAAAAGTGGTTTCTTGGTGATGTCTGTCCGTGTGTCTGTATGTGTGTAAGGATGTGTACAGAGCTGGAGACCATACCAAATGTCCGATTTTGATGAAATTTGGTATGTAGGTGTAGTTCTGGAATATCTCCAGGCGTTTTTTTCATATTTTCACATTTTTGATTTTTAAGGGGCTTTACCCCCCAAAAATTGCCAAAAAGCGAGAAAAATCCAAATTTCTCAAAAACGGCTATAACGATTTAGATAAAATTTGGCTTATTTGTAGCCCTTAATATACCCTACCATATGCAAAAAACCGCATCTTTCTAAAAATTCTCGTTTAGGTAATAATAATACGGTAATAACAGATTTTTTGGGGTTTTTGGCCAAAATGGAGGTTGTTTTTCAAAATTTGTCAAAACCTTTTTTCGTACATCTAAACAGGCTTAATTGACATGTTTGGTGCAAATAGGTTCGAAATCGATCGAATAGTTTTAATAATAATAATAATATAATATGGATGTGTGTTACATGCAATATTTTCCATGGTATGTCCTACTTTTGCAATTCTAAATAACCATCTCCTATGCTACTCTTGGGAAAGTATAAAGTTTCAACTGGGAGAAAATATGTGGCAGTTATCTGGTACCGTTTATTAAATATATGTCCATAAGTGATTCAAAAGCGAAAAGATTTATAGAAAACTTAGTTCAGGTGTTTTTCAGGCTCATTATCAATATACTTACTCCGAATAATGGAGGTAGTTTACCTTTTTTCTACTCGTCATGCGATTTAAATAATTTCCAGTTGGTTACAGTGAGCACAAACAATTATGGAAGAAAATAAAAATAATTAAAAATAATACATACGATTGTTTTGTAAATATAATATAATTTCTGTGTACGCACGGAGAAATTTCCCAGATAACAAGGTTCAGCTGTTATTTTAGCATAAAATAATTCGACCACTCAGCTGGACCGCTGACGTGAGTTGAGCAAATTTCCAAAATTAAGTTTATATGGCTATGTTTTAGGGTTTCAACCAACAATTTGAGAAATCGGTCTACTGACGAAGGTGTTGAACAGCTGTTTGTGTGTATTGCGCCTAGTGGCCTCGCGAGTTTGCACCACTTGGCGTTGAACCGGGTACTTTTATGGTATTTTACGTTTTGTTCGATTTTGGGGGAACCAAGCGAGCTATAAGGTCGTGTAAAAAACAAAATGTGCAGAATAACATCCTACATTTATATTTTTAGAAAAAACTCTAAAAAAAATTTATTCTCGTAGTAAAAATGTCAATAAATAGTTACTTCCGGTCAAAAATGTACTTCCTGTGGTTGGATTTGTTTGGCTAACGAACTCGTCCGAGCGACATAGACAACCAACATGTGTACAAAATTTGAACCAAATCGGACTTAAAATGCGGCCGCTAGAGTGCGAACACATATATCCATATATATCGTTACTGGGTTTGAAACACTGCGAAGATCTCTGGGGATACATATATATATATATATGAATTTTAATGACACCCCAAAACGTGTTCTGGGGACCATGATCGGTGCTCATTTGCTACTCCCGACCTTGGGTCTCACCATAAGGGCCACTGCAATAGCTCATTTTTCCTATGGAAATTCGCTAATTATACTAATTTGGAGTTTGTCCTTCTTAAATTAAAAAATGTTTTTCTGAAGATATTATATTTATGGAATGTATTTCGTCTGAAAAGAGTAAATATACATTCTCTTTTCCATGATAGTTTTCTTAAACACAATTGTTTGTTCAAGATTTTAAACACAAATATAACTAGTTGAATACACCAATAGTTGAGCGAATAGAATACAGTATAGTATTGCAAATGTGTATCGTACGGTGTTGCCGTATTCAGTTTCTTTCAATTTTGAATAAATGAGAAGCGTCTACTCAAAACCATGATCCGCTTTGAGTTATTGTGTGAAATACCTTCTGTACTCCACAATCGACTTCGACAATCGACAATTCGACTTGTCGATTTTTTATTCTGTTCGACAATCGACTTTAAAATCGAATCAGATGAAATATGGAACACTAACGACACATGGCTTGGGAAAAAAGTATCGTTCCTTTGAAGTGAACTATATTGTATTGAATCTACTATTTAATGCAAGAAAAAGTAATTTCTGGGGAAATGTTTGTGACGTGAGAAAACAGCTGTTAATGGAATGGATTTTGTGGATTAAAATGGTTGTTTGTCTGTACGACATGTTTTTTTTTTTTGCGTCAGGGTTATTTTAGTGAACTGGTGAAGACGGTTCGAGAATTAGGCAATAGACTACGGGGTAAAACCAAAAATAATACTTAATAGACTCGTTCAATTTCTTGGGTCTTGGGTTTGCTGATGATCTTGATATGGTTGGTAAATCTAAATGAAGCATTGAAAGTAGCATTCCTGGCATTAGAAGGAGTAACAAGGAAATTTGGAACACGAATAAATGAAGATAAACTAAAATATAAGCGAGATTGAGGTGAATACAACTGTGAATCTGTCTATTGAGGTGAATGTGTATAAAGTAAAGTACAATGTTACATGAAGCGAGGTCGACCATGACGATCATCGTCATTTTTACGTCCAAGCTTTTGTGCCATTAAAACACACGTAAAACACTCAGGCAACCATTCTCATAAGCATTTGAAAACATTAAATTTAATAACAAGTTCTTTTTTTAAACTCTGCATTTTCCAGCACACTACAGAAAAAACAACCATACTGAATGGTGATGCGAAAGTCATAGAGTGTTGCTGCTTGTTATACGAGTTGAATCACGTTCAAAGTTACCACACATGCGCTCATAACAGGTTCCGACAGGTTTGTCTAAAATGTGGAACAACACTTTCATTATTTATAGATCGGCACCTCGGCAGACCCACCACTATCTTGAATTTCAACTCCCAAAAGAACAATGTTAAGGCTCTGCTGTAGTGGCGGCCATCTTGGATTTTTATCCAATAAGAGCAATGTTAAATTTTAAACCATTTAGTTCGTTTATTTGTTATCATAAAATTGTTTGCAAGGTCTCATTTTAAGCACAGCCACAATACGCATCCGTTTTGCATTTTACACTTTTTTAAAAAATTTCATCTGTCACGTAATTGACATTTTTTAAGTGCCAAGTTTGAACTTTTTTCTTTACATAATAACAAATTTATAATCAAAAAAAGTGAAATGCAAGCCGGATCCGCAATTGTATAAAGGATATTCAGTTTTTTTTCAACACTCGATTACAAAAGGTGGATTTATAAAAATGGTTTGAATTGAGGTAATGTCAAAGCGCTCAGCTGCAAGAAATTGCACTGTTTAGATAGGGCTATAGAGAGAAGCGCTTGCGTTTCCGGTTGCTTTCTCGTTTACTGGAGCAGACCCTTAAACGGCTAACAAGAGTAATAATGATCAGACAATTATTCTGAATGTGTAATTTTAAAGGTAAGGACGATCCGAGTGTGGATATATTTTAGTTTTAAAACTTTGTTTTTAACTAAATTGGTTCTTTGACTTAACTCAAAATCAAAGTTTGCGATTTTTTTTCTTATTCAGTAATGCAAATATCAAAAATGTAAAAATATCACCACATTCAAAGTTTAATTATCTTTCAAATCAAAATAATTTCAATAATTTATGACGAAAATATCCACGTTACTGTGGAAGCATGTAAGCGCCGAATTTGTGTTCCTATTCGAGTGTTTAGCCTGCACTCTGGTGGTTATCACAACAACTTGTTTCTCGCGAAGGAATACTAAAAAAATAATATATTCGTTAATGTTCAATGTGTGAGAGAAAACTGTGTTTAATAACACATACTGCCATACATTGTCCCGCGTGCATATTTCAGTACGTTTACGATCAGGGTTACACATGTAACCCTCTACTTTCCGCCTTTATGAAGCTGACCTATATTTGCTAGCGGAAGAATGAAAAACAGCAAGCTTAATGCTAGTAGTGTACAGCTCTGCCACTTGGAGAGCTGCGGTCAACTCAGAAATATTATTTCACTGCTGTCAAGCCTACGTCGCACGTACAAGCCTCGCACGTAGAAATAAGTCATCTCAGCTTACTTTTACATCTTCATAGAAGAAACAAAATGGTCATTGCAGTTCATAGGCTACATGTTTATATAAACGGTTCAATGATTTAAAAATATAAAATATGTGTTTCTATATTTTTTTTTATATCTCATCAATTTATTTAACTTCTGTCTTCTACGCAAATCTTGAATACATATTTCTTCTTTTCTATCTATATATGTAAAAATGAATTCCTGTTCGTTAGTCTCGCTAAAACTCGAGAACGGCTGGACCGATTTGGCTATTTTTGGTCTTAAAATGTTTGTAGTAGTTCATAGAAGGTTTATACGTAAAGAAAAGTTTGAAAAGTTTCCCGAAAAAGTTTCAAATTTGGAAGAAACTGAACAGCATTTATTGTATGAACTCAAAACCATAGCTCACAAAAACAGCTGTTCGTATAAAAAGCTTATGTTTGTTTACATGTATTACCATAGCAACATTACTTAGCAAATTTATAATCACTTTAATACTCTTCAAAACCAACAGCTTTTTAAGGTTAGATTGAAAAACTATAAACAAACACAAATAAAAATGCTTACAGAATTATAATTCAACTCAAACATTAGTTAGGCCCATTAAATATCTATATAGGCCTACTTAGAGATATGCTTCTTAAAATATTGTTTATATAAAATATATCATAACTATGAAGTTTTTAATACTTTTCAAAACATATTTTCGCTATCAATAATAATAATAACAAACAAATTATTTAACACCATGCATAACCATAAACATACACGAGTTTAAACATATTTTATTGAAAACTAAACAAACCATCTGAATTAAACTAAATGCCATTAAAATATCATATCCGTAGCTTTATTTTGATATATACTGTATATTGTATATTTAAATACTAAACAATATATAATATCTTATACTAATTAGGCCTATACATTTAAAATTACAAACTCTATTTGAACCAGTTTGTTACATCCTAAATTAACGCGGATGTTACAAAGTGATTCAAATATCTTTCCTACGACCCCCAGCTAATTTAAACCCTCGCTAAGAAAGGGTTAAAAGAAATTAGTAATTTTAGGGTGGTTTGGGAAGGGGGGGGGTCAAAGTTACTAAAAATCCCTATAAGAACGAATTGGAATGAAATTTAGTACGTAGCTTCCTCTAAGGCCGTAGGTGCTCGCAACATTGTCAATGAAATTAAGTGAAAGTCAAACTTAGTAAAAACTATAAATTAAAACGATATATTTAAAGCTTTTTCATGTTAGTAGTTTACAGGAATACAATTTTCAGTGCTTTCCTAAATAGCGTAGACTTTTTTTCATGACCACAGTAGGATACGCACAGGTATTCAACGAACACTTAAAAAGAATTACAATTACGTCAAAAAGACTGAAAATACCAACAACCACGGGCAACGCCGTACGGGTCAGCTAGTTTATTATATTTATTTCACAAGACCTAACAAAAACTAAAGTTTTACAAATAAAAATGTCTTATATGTCCTATATCTTAAATTACCAAAAATGAACAATTAATTATATAAATTAAAATAGTCAAGAATAAAACTTGATTTAATCCGTCCCGCCGTCAGTATTACCAGAGGTCCCTTTTAATAGTACAAGCAGAATATTACGTAAATTTAACAATAAATCTTGTGGCAAACTCAAAGATTTAGATACAGAATTATAAAACCAACGAATTAAATAAAATGCGTTCTTTAATTGCTTCTTGTAGACAAATGCAGTTACAAAACCCTTAAAAATCTAACCCAAAACAGACACTAACATCCTCTAATCCTGAAACTAGAGGACTCCACCTTCGGTTCGCTTGCTTTATCAAAACCGGCGGCGACTTAAGGTGGAGTATTTGCATACAGATTATTGTATACGCTGATATTACGATTCCATAGGACAGAGACACTTGGATCGTAGGAGTAGTGGGGATTTGAACCCTGGCGCAAGCGCAGTAGGGCCAGAGTTTTTGCGAGAATGACAGGATTTTTTAAATATAATACAAAGATGTTATTTGTTTTTGACAATCGGGTGGTTGATAAAATAAAAAGAGAGCAATGGACTCAATATCAGATGTTTATTTTATAAACCTTTAAAATTTTCATTCACAATTTTTCGAAAAGTAAAATATTCAACCACCCGAATAAGGGGAAGGAATTTTCTAATTCTAACGTACATAGTTATTTGCACCTGAATTTTAGCTAAAGTCAGAAAAATATTTAACAATGGACCGTTACATTCTAAAGAAACGGTACCAAGAACTGGCACATACTTTCTCACAAACATATTTAAATTATTAAACAGATTCACTGTGACTTCATAATTGTAGGGTGGGGTAGGAGAGGTGATTTTTTTTATTAAAGTAGGAAATTAACTAATACATATTATTATTATTATTATCTAGAGAGGAAACTATTCGATCGATTTCGAACAAATTTGCACCAAACACGTAAATTAGGCCTGTATGGATGCACGAAAAAAGGTTTTGAAAAAAACCCTTTATGGCCAAAAACCCCCAAAAATCTGTTATTATTATTATTATTATTAGCTAAAAGATAATTTTTAGAAAGATGCGGTTTTTTGCATATGGTAGGGTACATTAAAGGCTACAAATATGCCAAATTTTATCAAAATCGTTAGAGCCGTTTTTTTATAAAAAAAATAATAACTGATTTTTGGGGTTTTTTTTGCCAAAAAGGGGGTTGTTTTTCAAAAATTTTCAAAACCGTTTTTCGTGCAACTATACAGGCCTACTTGGCATGTCTGCTGCAAATTTGTTTTAAGTAGATGGAATAGTTTTCGCTCTAGCTTTGTATACATACAGACATATATACATACAGACATATATACATACATACATATATACATACAGACAGACATACATACATACAGACATACAGACATACAGACAGACATTTTGTAAAAACCACTTTTTTGGAGTCAGGGGTGTCACATTTCCACAAAAATCTCAACATCGATTTTTTTTGCTATCACTATACTTTCTCTTTACTACAGTATAGTGAGAAAGTAAAAGATCTTAATTTAAATGAACAAGTGCATAAAATACAATGTTTAACAATTCAACACGACACAACTATGTTAATTAGGATATTCTGAAAATCAGATAAATTTCGATCATTATTTACGTGAAAATCATATACCATTGAAACAATTATGTTTTTCCTTTGTTCATAGATTTCACTCCATTATGACGTAGGACCAAGTTATTTAAGTTCAACGAAGAAAATTTAAATAAAATAAAAATAATCATCTTTACCGTAACATACACTTGAAAATT
>JAGFPH010004058.1:76989-90278 GCA_018207615.1 Philaenus spumarius | reverse complement strand
TCCCCCCCCCCCCCCCCCAGAAGGTCTTTTTAGTAATGTGGATTGTATTTTAAACTAATCGATCATTGAATACGTAGTCGGTATTCAATTAAAAAATACATTTGTGATTAATTTCGTTATGTGATCACGAAAAAATAATCGTTCTTTTTGAAATAAATATGATTCTTACCCTACGAAATCATGATTTTCTTACAATGATGTTTTGAGTCTCGGCGGTCTGGTTCATGAGTTGACGGTATGCGAGCGCTGATTAGCCCCGCGTTAAATTCCCAAATTATACGGGATGTTGAAAGCGCGACGTTGGTAACATGGGTCCCGTGTTATACACAGCGTTTTTGAAGCTTTGTCAATGTTGCGTCCTTCACTTCCAAAGTGGAAACCATTCATTCATTCTGTCTAGGTGTTTTACAAATAAAAGAAACATATGAGAAATTATGTATCATGAGAGTTAGACGGTAAGGTACACGCCCAATGCTTTCAAATCGTGTATCAAGCTTCAGCTATACTTACACGAGCTGAGCTTAGTCGAGCCGACCCGGTCCGTCGCGGAATTCCGTAGCAGTGGATAAATCTAACAGACCCGCTCCTTTCCGACATGTGTCGGAAGGATGCGCGCACATTCCACCTCACCACAACTACTGTCACAACTACCATGAATTGTAAAATTATCATGGGCGAACAGTGGAAGAGATCGAACGTTCTTTCTGGTTTTGACCTGTGGCTATATCTATACCCAACCCGCGTGGAGCGGAACCGAATCGACCCGACCCGGTATGCTGTCAGAGCGTGGAAAAATCGACTCCGTCCGTGTCGACTCGGCTCGCTCGTGTACATTTTGAAGTACACAATAATCACTTTGAAATAAAAAATAACTACTTTGTAGTAGTTATTCTACTGTGGCCTCTCTGGTACTGCGCTACATATAACTTTGTTTGGCGTTGATAGCGCCCGCGTCAATCAGCGTTGGCAACGCTCAACGCCCGGTTAACTTAAATTCGCTAGCGTTGATAGCGTTCGTATAACATGGCCCACAGTAGTTCCATTTACCCAATTAACGGACGTTAACGCGACGTTGAAAACGCGGAGCTATCAGCGCTCGTATCACGTGGCCCTAAAAGGCAGCATGCTGTTGTGCTGGCTAGACCGTCACTCAAGGTCAGTGCGGGGTGATCTTGCCGAAAGAATGTTTATATTGCACTATTGTCTGACTCAAGCTCATCACCATTCACTTAAAAAAATAATATATTATAATGTTTCAGACTTTGTGATAGGTTAAAGAACTTTCATATATTTAGGATTTGTTGAATATGTATAAATATCACATATATTATTTCTCAAGGCCATTTTTTGTCGGTACGCCATAACATAAACTGGAAATCACATATTACCTTCATTTCAAATAAACTTAACTCAGCTTGTTTTGCACTACGCACTATTTCACGTATTTCCAATCCGGATACAATTAAAACAGTATATTCTGCATATGTGTACTCTCACCTTAAATATGGTGTTGCTCTTTGGGGGAACTCGGTAGAGTCTGGAAACATTTTTTCTATTCAAAAGAGAATTATAAGAATAATTTGTAATTTAAAAGGTAGGCAATCTTGCAGAAATTCATTTTCGAAATTAAAATGTTTAACTCTTCCCTGTATATACATCCTGAATGTCCTGCTCTTTTTTAGAAGTAATTATATGGGTGTCGATCAGTACAAACATGGATATTCCATGAGACGGCAAATGCTTCAATACCCAGTACATAGATTAAAGTTGTTGGAGGACGGGGTGCGCTATTCTGGTCTCAAATTGTACAACAGGTTGCCAGACAATATAAAGGAAGTGCCTAGCATTAAAGCCTTTAAAAATAAACTTAAGGCCTTCTTAGTAAAGCGGGCATTTTACTCGGTGGAGGAGTACCTGGGGCTTTGAATGGATTTTATATGTAGTTGTTTTATTTTATGATTAATTTGAAATTGTTAATATAGTTATATATGTCTTATTTTTATTACTTGTGTCGTATGTGTATTATGTGTATATGTGTATTAATTTCTATTCTGTGTATATGTTTTATCATGATATGTGACAACTCAAATGTTCAATAAGAAATGTAACCAAATGAGGCTAATAAACCAAATACCAAATACCAAACTTCCTTAATACATCATCAAATTACATGAATGAGGCATCATTTTAAAGCTTTCCTTAACCGCTACACCAAAAAAATATACAAAAAACAACTATACGAAAAAAAATAAAGAAACCGAAAGTAACAGTAATGTAAGATCAAGTAAGTTGGAGAGCTGCCGTTAAGCCACTACATTGCTATTTTTAATTAATTGCATATTTAGTATCGTATAGTATACGCACTATACGATACTAAATATACGGTGTGTACTGTAATTAAGTGGGATTTAAGTAAGTTAGAATGCGAATGCTTCGCACGGGTCAGCTAGTACACATATATTCTCACCTGAGCTTAGTCCCCCCCCAAAGTCAAATCCTCGGTGCGCCACTGATCATGAATAATAAATAGATCTTGCATCCATACGGGGGCTGTGTGCCGGAAAAAAGGTTGTCGCGAAAATAGTACATGATCGCGCCGCGAGGTAGCGCTAGGGAGAAAGCATTGGTAGCATTGGTGTTTCAAACAGCTTTCTTCGTTTCCCCAATAGATAGCGCCAAAAAAGTCGAATTTCCAGTGGAACAAAATATTGCATTGGATCGGAGTTCTATTAGGTTATCCAAATACAATGGTAATAGTGTTGTATGTTATTCGTGCATGTATCAGTACAAGCCTGACGAAACCGACAGTGTTCTACGAAACAGCGCTGTAGCTTGATCTGCATTACGGACTGAAGACAACTAATTCAAGGTATTTATTTACGGTTTATTATGAAATTATCCGTCTCAAAATGGTGGCAGTTACAACTTTTCAAAGTTAAGTATGAAAAAAAAACTAAAGATTTTGCGAAAAATTTTGAAGGTACAAAAAATGTAGATAATTTAAAGACAAATCCAATAGTATGTCACTTATTATCGTTGAGTGACGGAGAAAATCAAGTCCTATAAAAGCGAGTGTATGTCAGTAACAACATAATATAACACCTGATTTCGCCCATCATCTGTAATGCTTAAACGAAACCTAGCGTAGATTATACTTTGAGGTTATGTTTACAACTTCATTCAATATAAGTCTTGCGAAGTAGATTTTTTACTTTCTCCCCCTATACCATAGTATATGGAGAAAGTATTGTATTCGTCAAAATTTTCGAGTTTGAGTTTTTGGTGGAAATATCCGTTTTGGGTCCCCCTGAACCTAAAAAAGTAATTTTCGGAGTGATGTCTGTGTGTGTGTCTGTGTGTGTGTATGTGTGTCTGTGTGGATGTTATCAGACCTAGAGCCTAAACCAGTCGTCCGATGTTGATGAAATTTGGTATGGAGGTACTAATCCAGGAATTTTTTCATTTTTGTGAATTTTTTATTTTAAAGGGTAATTTTCCCATAAAAACCCTTAAAATAACGTAAAAATCTACTTTTCTCAAAAACGGCTCTAACGATTTTGATTAAAATTTTATAGTTTATTAGGGACCTAAAGTACTATAAACAGTAAACTTTTAATCAAAATCGTTTAAACCGTTTTTGAAAAAAGTTGGTTTTTCCGTTATTTTATGGATTTTTATGGGAAAACAACTTTAATACAAAATCACCTCTCCTACCCCACCCTACAAGTCACCGTGAATCTGTTTGATAATTTAAATATGTTTGGGAGAAAGTATGTGCCAGTTCCTGGTACCGTTTATTTAGATATGAGTAAAGAACTAATTTAGCCTATAATACATTATAAGATTTGCATTGAGATTATAAATTGAATACAAATACAACCTTTTATTATCAATATATTCATTTATACAAGTATAAAGAAGAGATACCCATTCGTTTAACTTCGGAAACATTCGTACATCTTCGTGTAACTTATAAACATATTCCATTATTAACTTCTTCATTATAATATTAATAACTTCTAAATCATTTGACCTATCAATATGAAGTTAGAAAACAATTAAAATATAGTATTTTTATCTTTATTTGGATGTATAATAATAAATATAAATACAAAGTTTTAATAAATAGGCCTACAGTTTTACAACCCTTATAATATTGTACACAATTACGGTGTTAAAAATCACCCACATCATACGTAGATCTAGATAAAGTCTCTATTCTGTTGTTTTTAAATATTGTTTTTTTTTTTTAAATTATGTATTTCTGATGTGTATCTAACTAATCCGTCTGATTTTTCACGGGGGCTTACTAGTACAATAATAATAATAATAATTACTAGTACAATAATAATAATTCACTGAAAGTGATCATTCATTATTTATTCATTATTTGCAAGTTTTGACCTGCTACTAGACACTCTGTATAAATATTAATTCCTTGAAACTGCAAATACAGAAAAATAGTATAAAAACTGTCACATTCTTAGATATATTAAACGTAGGCTAAAACATGACAACAGGGGCAGTTCTCACTAATTTGTTTCGATTTTTCCAATGTAGGTTACTCTGTATCCATTAACTAATAATTCGTCAGACAAGTTCGAGGAAATTGTGAACTTACCACCATCTTTGATGTATTAAACACTTTATTGCGACGAGTAAAAACTCTGAAATTAAAAAAATAAACTACAATGATTATAGGTTTTTTTTATATGTTTAGTGTTAAAATATAAAATCAAAGTAATTAAGTGGAGAATTCATGACTTGCAAGTATCGGCTGGCACCATTGCGTTGTAAAGATTGTCCCATTTTAACTTTATTTCTAACAAACCTATCCCAGATAAACCTAATGATAACGCAATAAACTGATGTCAGAATTAGTTTCGATAAACTGTAGATAAGAGTAACCAGTATTTTATTTATTTTTGTTAATAAACGTTAATCAACTCCTATAAACGTGTATTGTACGTGAGTAACAATATAATACAACAGCTGATTTCACCCACCATCTGTTACACAAAACCCAGCGTAGATTATACTTTGGGACTACGTTTATAACTTCAATCATTACAATTTCTTGTGAATTTGATTTGTTTTTAAAATATGAGTTATATAACTAATGTAAGATTTGCTTTGAAGTTATAAACTGAATATAACGACGTTCTTTTATCATCAATATATTCGTTTATACAAATATAAAGAAGAAATACCTATTAGTTTAGATTCGGAAACATTCGTAAATCTTCGTATAATGTATAAACGTATTCCATTATTAAATTTTTCATTATAATATTAATAACTTCTAAGTCATTTTTGATATGTCAATCTATTTATATAAATAACTAGGGGCTAGGGGAGACCCCTGCGTGCTCCACACGCCAACTCCCAATGGCACCTTCTAAACACATATGTTATGTTTTATTTATAATAAAGATGTAGGATTAATAATAACCTCAAAACTAAAATTATAAATAATGTTAAATGTCCGAATCAAATTATTTCTTATATTTTATAACAGCAGTTATAACAATGGTTAAAAGAACCAGCAAGGCTCAGGTCTACACTTTAAAACCCTAACCTAAAAGCTAGAAATACAAAAATAATTGCTTCAAATTTTGAAATCAGCTGTTAAAATGGAAATATTGGAGCAAACAGCTATATTATCTGTTATTTTATTCGATCTTTTGCTATGGTAATAAATGTAAATGCATGTGTTGGTTCAGCATTCTAGGCCTAACCTAAGAATTTTTCTGAATAAATTTGCAAATATTGAAATAAAAAAAGGTTTTTATCGAAATGAATTATAGCCTATGTTACTCAGGGATAGTGTAGCTTTTTATTAGTAAAAATATTTTTTCAATCAGTTCAGTAGTGCCAGAGATTACCCCCTACATACAAACAAACAAAAAACAAACTTTACCTCTTTATAATATTAGTGTAGAAAATTTTAATGTTTGTTTGTTCAAAATCTTAAATCTCCGAACGTTTTTCACCAATTGCTTTGACATTTTTACGCAAAGCTGCATTCCAATACATTTGTGTTTTTATATATTTTTTTGAAAAAGCGCCATCTGTTGGACAAAAATGTAATAAAAACTATAGTAAATATTTTACGGCAATGGGAGTACCATACTAAATAATGGTTAAATATGTTTATTGTTGGAACAGTTATCAGCTGTTTGCTCTAATAATTTTATTAACAGCTGATTTCAAATTTTGAAAGAATTATTTTTGTACTTCTAACTTTTAGGTTAGGTTTTTATAAACAATGCCAAGAATCTGCGTTGAACGTAAAAATAACACACACTATACCAACTTTGTGGTTTATGTTTTGTTTAAGTGTAGACCTGAGCCTTGCTGGTTCGAACTTATAACCTTTATTATAATAGTAACTGGTGTTATAAAATATACGAAATAATTTTATTTGGACATTTAAAATATAAGCTTTAAGGTTATTATTAATCTTACACATTTATTATAAAGAAAACATAACATAAAGCCTTTATTATAGAAGGCTCCAACAAGGTTGGCGTGCGGAGCACGCAGGGGAGTCCCCTAGTATGAAATAAAAAGCAATTAAAATGTAATATCTGTACATTTATTTTTATATATAAATAACAAATTTAAGAAAATATGCCTACAGTGTTATAATACTTAGGCTATAATTGTACACATTTACCAATTAAAAATTCCCTCAGCATAGTTAGGTAGGCCTAGAAAAAGTTTGTTGTTTTAAATAGTATTTTTTATAATTTATGTATTCCTGATGTGTATCTAATTAATCTGCTTGTAATTTTTCATGGGGCTTACTAGTTTTAAAAAACCCTCTTTTATACTTTACAAAAATAAAACATTTCAACTACAGCTATGTAACTAAATTTTTCTGTGTTTCATATTTTATGTTACAAAACATTAAATTTTCGCTGGTATCAATTAATCAAGTATTTTCCATCATTATGTATTATCTTGTGGTTGAATGTCCGATTAATTTATACCAGAAAAAATTACCAAACAGAATTACCAAGTACTTTTAAGAAGAAAATTCGATTACCCACAAAAAAAACAAAAAGCAATGAATTTATTAGCCTACATACATCTGGACACGTAGATAATAAAATCGTAAATTGACATTTTGTCAGTTTTGCTGTGCATTTGTGGACACTAATCCCCACAATGGCTGTTCCAATTTGGAAGTGGTGTTCAGTAATTTGTTAAGAAAAGTTTTGGATAACTTTAAGAGGTTGTTTAATTTTAATCGGTTTACAAATAACAAAATATATGTAAATTTTAAAGTATATCTTGTGCCCAAATTTTGTAACGGACTGCGCTGTGTATGCAAAATCTAAACTGACAGGATGTATCAACATTGCATAAACGCGCCTGGAAGTCATCGGGGCAATATTGTATCAGAACATCGTTGAAGGTACAATGCCCCTGTTACAGGTGGTTTTGTAGCTGTAGTTGATTATGAATTCAATAAATGTGATATTGTAATGCGTACTCACGATGATTGCCCACAACATATTTTTTAAACATATTTTTTAAACAGGGCTTATGATATTCATTCATTTATTGCCACGTTGAAGAACGGTGCAATTTTCGAAGGGCGCGTTGATAATACAAGTTTCCGCATATGTTGTAGGGGTACAGTTAGTAGAAAATAAAAATGTTACCACTGGAAATTTCAACCAACAAGAATGACGTAAGACTAAAACTGTAAAGCATTATGGTTTTATTGCGTTGAACTGATCTTTAGCTTGGTGTTTCAACCGTCAACATTGTAGGATTTGTGGACAATGAAATCTTTGTGTAAGAATTACTTCATTGTAGTTAGTTACTCTTACAAGGAACATCTACTTATATAAAGCTAGACGGTAACACTGATTCACTGACAGTAATTATAAGGCACTTCCCGCAATCGGACCCCCCTCAACCTTATACTTGAATTAAAGCTCTCGACGATAAACTTTTGAGAAAATTGCCAGAATTTAACACTTTTAATTTTTGAAGCACCTTTCGAGCGGGAAATATTTTTTAGATGTTTTAAATTTTTTCACTTTGAGCTCGTTTTGAAAGAAAACGGTAAGAAATAGCAAAAAATGTTAAATACAAAAGTTGAAGAAAATTAAATTTCAAACAAGAGATTTTCCGTCAGATTCAAGATCTTATCATCCATTTAGCCACTATTCATCCGAGAAGGGAGGCTCCGCCCAACGTCTTTAAAGCTAGACGGGTTCACTGATTCACTGACAAACTATGGAGCACTTCCCGTGATCGTAACCCCCTCGAACTCATACTTGAATTAAAGCTCTCGACAAGAAACTTTCTGGAAAGATTTTTTCAGTTTTTTATTTTTCCACTTTGATCGCGTTTTGTAAGAAAATGGTAAGAGATAGCAAAAAATGTTAAATACAAAAGTTGTAGAAAATTTAATTTGAGACTAACTATTTACGATCATATTTAAAATCCAATCATCCGTTTAGCCGCTATTCATCCGAGAAGGAGCTCCGGCACACAATCCTTCAAACTTCCTATGTTAATCTTATGGATATAATGTTTAATGAGTTTGAGTCAGCTGCCAAATAAAACAGCTGATTTATGCTCGGTCACCTATGTACAAAAGAACCAAAGATTAACTAGATTCTTTAGCGAATTTTCCAACTGCGAGCGAAGCGAAGCAGCCATCTGAAGCCGAAGGCCGAGGCGGGGTTGGGACGCGAAGCGTCCAGGGGCAGAGCCCCTAGTTTATTTATGTATTAAAATACTCGTAGACAGTAGGGTTCAAACATTTTTTTATATCGATTTATGTTTTCCTTACAGACTACATTGAGCTATTTTAGGCTTGAGTTGTATAATGATTACCATCAGTAAATTGGTGTGCATTTTAAATTTACAGTATGCAACTCACTTTGTGTTTTACTTTCTTTTAAACTTACACCTTTCTAACAAAATATTTTCTTTCGAATACATCGTTAAGAACAGTAGTCTAAGGTTTGTTACACCCTCATCGTAACATTGTAAACAGTTTTTAGGTTTTTTTTTTAGTACTTCTCCGTTAACTCTACATTAAGGGTCTGCTCCAGTATACGAGAAAGCAACCGGAAACGCAACCGCTTCTCATTGTATCCCTATCTAAACAGTGCAATTTCTTGCAGCTGAACGCTTTGACATTGCCTCATTTCAAACCATTTTATAAGTCTATCTTTTGTAATTGAGTGTTGAAAAAAAAACTGAATATTCTTTATAAAATTTCGGATCCGGCTTGCAAATTATTTTTCATTATTAATTTTTTATTGTGTTAGGAAAAAAATTCAAACTTTGTACTTACAAAATGTCAATTACATGACAAATCAAAAGCATTTAAAAAATGTAAATTGCGACGGATGCGTATTGTTACTGTGCTTAAAATGAGACTTGCAAACAATTTTATGATAAAAAGTAAACGAAATAAATGGTTTGAAATTTAACATTGTTCTTATGGGATAAAAATCCAAGACAGCAGACCCTTAAGTAAATAATGATACATACGCCAAACGTAATTTGTAAATGGACGAGTTCTCGACACCCAAACTGTATTTTCATTCTTATTGTTGCTATTTTACCATACAGTTACAGTCTCTAACATTTAGCATGTGCTCAACAAGACAAAATCTTTATAATAAGAGCCACTATAAATTGTAAAGATTCTTTGTATAGCCAGCAACTCTTTCAAAGTAATCTTACAAACACACGCGAGTAGGAAACTCAAAGCACTTACACGAAACAAGTACAACCATGACAACACTATTCCACAGCATATACAAACGGTAGACATATATATTGCATGTAACTTGGTTGAAATCTTTGATGCAAACACAGTTGGAAGTTCACAGTTGCATGTAATATTTTATGAGTGGGCAGGAAAACATGTTGCATGTACTGTCTAAACAAAGGACGAGTACACTCACCAACAAAGTATATAAAGGTGACTCTTCTTACGCTTTGCCCTTTACACTTCAAATGATGTTAACTGGTTAGGAACATCCCAGTTTTTTTAGCGATTTCTTAGGTTTTTTTTTTAAATATAACCTTTTCCAGCCATGAGGTTTAGGCAGCGACGACAGAATTAAATAGACCAGTCATGCCATAAGCCTGTACATTGTGGGAATTGCAGCTAGGTCGGCCATCTTGTGTGAGGATAGACGCGTCGAGCGGGCCTAGAGAGGAGGGAAATTTTCAGTGCGCTCTATTCATTTACTCCGTGGTTTCAATAGCTGAAAATGCTCGAAAATCTTTGAAATTTGACAAACTTAGGGCTACAGTTTAATAGTGTGGGACACTAATGGTGTGTTCACAATTTGAAAATAAAAATGGTTTATACTTTTTAATTCGTGACATCAAAATGTTACATTGCAAGAAAAATGTTTCTTTTTAGGGCGGGTGCATCATGTAAGCGGTATAAATGTATTTGAAAAGCTACATTTTCCGAAAAGTGTTTTTTTTGAAAAAAAATAGCTACTGTAGTTTCTATCATACAACAGTTAGAACACGAACTTCGTTTCGCGGGTAATGTGGCAACATGTACGGGCGGCCTGCATCCGCCATATTGTGTGAGTATTTGATTCTAAAACTGGCCTCAATCTTGCGTTCGACTTGTCCAGCCTATTTAATTCTGTGGTCGCTGAGTTTAGGGGACCGTAACGACCTTTGAACATATTGGAACATCGCACAAAAAAAAACTAAAATCTTGTTCACTTGAGGCTCGCCAGGCACAGCCACCATCTTGAATTTCAACTCCCATAAGAACAATGTTAAACGGGTAATAAGATTACTGGAGCAACAATGAATAGAAAATTGTTCCGAATGTGTCATTTTAAAGGTTAGGAAGTTCTAATGTGGATATCTTTTATTCTTTTTTATATTTTTTATTTGTTTCCTTATTGAAATAAACGGTACCAGGAACTGGCACATACTTTCTCACAAATACATTTAAATTACTAAACAGATTCACTGTGACTTGTAGGGTGGGGTAGGAGTGTTTTTTTATTAAAGTTGGAGATTAACTAATAAATATTATTATTATTATTACTATTATCTAGAGATAAAACTATTCGATCGATTTCGAAAAAATTTGCACCAAACACGTCAATTAGGTCTTCATAGATGCACGTAAAATGGTTTTGAAATTTTTTTTAACAACTCGCTTTATGGCCAAAAAACCCCCCAAAACAGTTATTATTATTATTATTATTAGCTAAACGAGAATTTTTAGAAAGGTGCTGGTTTTTTAATATGGTAGGGCACATTAAAGGCTACAAATAAGCCAAGTTTTATCAAAATCGTTAGAGCCGTTTTTTAATAAAAAAATAATAACTGATTTTTGGGGTTTTTTTGGCCAAAAAGGGGGTTGTTTTTCAAAATTGTTCAAAACCCTTTTTCGTGCATCTATACAGGCGTACTGGACATGTCTGGTGCAAATTTGGTTGAAATCGATCGAATAGTTTTCTCTCTAGCTTTGTATACTTTTATTAAAGTAGGCGATTAACTAATAAATATTATTATTATTAGCTATAGAGAAAACTATTCGATCGATTTCGAACAAATTTGCACCAAACACGTCAATTAGGGCTTTATAGATGCACGTAAAAACGTTTTGAAAAATTTTGAAAAACAACCCCCTTTATGGCCAAAAAACCCCCAAAAATCAGTTATTATTATTATTACTAACTAAACGAGAATTTTTAGAAATATGCGGGTTTCTGTATATCGTAGGGCACATTAAAGGCTACAAATAATCAAAATTTTATCAAAATCGTTAGAGCCGTTTTTTTATAAAAAAATAATAACTGTATTTTTGGGGGTTTTTTGGCCAAAAAGGGGGTTGTTTTTCAAAATTGTTCAAAACCCTTTTTCGTGCATCTATACAGGCGTACTGCACATGTCTGGTGCAAATTTGGTGTAAATCGATCGAATAGTTTTCTCTCTAGCTTTGTCTACATTCAGACATACATACATACAGACATACATACATACAGACATACATACAGACATACAGACAGACATTTTGTAAAAACCACTTTTTTGGACTCAGGGGGTCCCAAAACGGATATTTCCACAAAAATCTCAACATCGATTTTTTTTGCGATCACTATACTTTCTCTATACTATAGTATAGTGAGAAAGTAAAATGTAAAAAGATCACCACGTTCGAAGTTTAATTACCTTTCAAATAAAAAAAAATTCAATAATTTTAGATAATTTATGACGAAAATATCGACGTTATTGTGGAAGCATGTACGAGTGTTCAGCCTGCACTCTGGTGGTTATTACATCAACTTATTGCTCGCGGAGGAATACTAGAAATATAATATATCAGTTCAATGTGTGAGAGAGAGATGTATTTAATAACACATACTACCATGCATTGTCACGAAAGCACATTTCAGTACGTTTACAGTAAGGGTTACGTCTGTAACCCTCTATTTTCCGCCTTTATGAAGCTGTCCTATATTTGCTAGCGGAAGAATGAAACGCACCCAAACTCAATGCTAGTAGTGTACAGCTCTGCACTTGGAGAGCTGTAGTCGACTCAAAAATATTGTTCACTCATGCCGAGCCTTAAACCAAATACTAAGAATTTAACTTTACCTTGGGCATTTTAAAAATAGCATAAGTCTTTTAATATTTAAATCATTTACATTAACTTTACAAAAGACAATACATTTTCATCTTTTAACGACTAACATTTTTATGTTTGCAAAGACAAAGAAGTTACTGATTTATATAAAAAAATTGGGTCTGCGTCGGACCAGACGGTGGAAGTTATACTTCTTTGGCCATCCAATGGTATAGGCAGGTAGACCTACTATTGATTTAATATATTTTGGGAAAAACTAGTCGTAACTTAAAGTAGCCCTACTATTTTGCAGATGATAGCCTATTCTTTTATAAAAACACTAACCAACACAGAAGGCATATTTATCCCATTTTTCCTTCTTTGTTACTTACGCTTATGAATACTATCGTTGCATCTGTTTGGTTGGTCACAGTTAGTCTGGGGACCATGATCAGTGTTCACGTACTACACCCAACAAAATGAATGAGCTCCCGAAGTTTCTGCATATCGTCGTGAATCACCCTGTATATAAAATTTTTAATGACTGCCGAAAACGTGTTCAGGGGACCATGATCAGTGCTCATTTACTACACCCAACAAAATTAATATTGCATTGCCATCGGTCCTTGATAAGTGTGCACAGTTTCAAATCAATCCGACGTTTTGAAGGGGGTGAAAATCACGTCGTGTTCTG
>JAGFPH010004058.1:51356-68499 GCA_018207615.1 Philaenus spumarius | reverse complement strand
GCTAATGTTTTGCAATGCCTGGATGCCAAGTCATTTCGGTGCATGTTTACTAAGGGGACCATGTAGTCAAACATTTGAAAATATGGATTTTTGTATTATATTTTTACACTTTTTTCTGAGCATTTTGATATATACTTAATTAATGTATATTTGCCACACAGCTTAGTTAGAAAAAATTTTAACTATACATTGACGGTTTAATTTGTCTTTTTTTTTCTTTTATTCAGAGCTTCATTCTCAGCACAAACTCTGCCTCAAAGGATCACAGTGCAAATATCAAAAGTCCTTAATTTCATATGAGAAATATACTCATAACCATGTAGTGCCTGAGCCCATTATGTTAGAAATAAAACATATTTTTAGGAGCTATAAACCACAATTTGTTAAAAATAAACTGCCTGCACGACCAACCCAAAACCCAAATGAGTCCTTTAACAATGTTATCTGAACCAGAATCACGAAAAACAACTTCGTTTTATGATTTAAAAAATACAAAACAAAGTACAAAATGGTTTATTTTAAAATTGTATGAATAGAATGTCCAAACCATTGTTCAAAAAAGTTTTAAAATGAGTGTACTAAATTTAAAATCTCTAAACTTATTCGTTTTTTGTTTTTTCTAGTTGTTCCTAAAGTTCTTGTTTTTAACATAATCAATATAAACACTTCAAAATTCTCTTAAAATTTTGTCAAAACATCCCAATCTGGAGATCAGGGAACTAACATGTCACGTCAACTTGGAAGCGGGCCAACCACCATTTGTTTTACTTCCGCCTCCAAACTATATGAAAAGCTACCTAGAATATTCTAGCCAAGAATATAGGACGCTATAGCTTGCTCTTAAGGATTGGAAGGAGTGAAAACACGAATTGACCTCAGCTCTCCAAAAGGAAGTATATTTTTTTTTTAGATTTGTTGTACTATAGCGAAACCTTTTTCGGGTTAATCTAAAAAAGACAAAATATAGGAGATTGTTCTGAATATTTTTTTACCCTACCCTATAGCCCGTCTGGTTCCTCCGAAATCGGTCAAAACGTAAAATACCATAATACCATAAAGAAGCGAAACAGTCCATAATCCGAGACGCAAGATTGATGTGAGTATACAAACTCGCAAAGTGAGTGTTTCCACGGTGAGCGAAACGAAGGTGGAGGCTGAGGTGCAAATAAATTCTACTAATATATTTCTTACACGAAGGCAGCTATTCAGCGCCTTCATGAGTAGACCAATTTCCCAAATAGTTAGTTGAAAACCTATAACTTAATTGGAAATTCGCTCAACTCACGTCAGCAGTTCAACTGCTTGACCGAATTATTTTTAAATTGTATTTTCTTTAACAATGTGTATCTTATTAATCGGCCCGTGATTTTTCACGCGGCCTTACTATTAAGATTATAACAACGTATCTTGTTATGACTGACCAACCAGCGATGTACTGCAATTCCGACTGACACTTTGTGGAGCGGACCAAGTTTGGAACGAAGGAAGTCAATACGATAAGACGAACCCCCTTGTGTATAATTATCCCAAGTTGAGGGCCGGAGCCGGGATTTCATTACGGTAGAAGTTAACAACCGTGTTAATATAGTCCTGAAGGAAGCTGATATCTTGTCCCTAAGGATAGCTTTGTTTTTACCCTTTGCTTGTTAACTACCCTGAGGCACTTTACTTTGCAAAGCTCCCGGGCACGTCTCGTAATCATCGGCATTTATTGGTTAATATTCCTGCTGCGGTATCTCACCTCCGTGATAAGACAAGACGCAATGTAATAGTTTATTTACAAGGTTGATAACAAACGCTCTCGCAACAACCTCAGGCACTTACTATCCCTTCCCCATACACCTAACTTAGCCGAAACAATGCAGTTTACATTAAGATGTGGAAAATGAAATAAACAATAATAGTATTTTGGTAGAATAAAACATGATAAAGAATCACGAAACGTGATACTAACACATTTTCATAACTTTTTACAAATTATTTATCCCCTTTTAATAATCTAATTTCATTACATTTATTGTACAGCTGTTAATAAATCCTAAATACAATACAAAATAAAGTAACAAAGATGTTAGTAGATTTATTTTGAGGCAGAAATAAATGTGTTCTACATAGTTTAAAAAGATTTGCATTAAGGGTCTGCTGTAGTGGCAGCCATCTTGGATTTGTATCCCATAAGAGCAATGTTAAATTTCAAACCATTTATTTTGTTTATTTTTTATCATAAAATTGTTTGCAAGGTCTCATTTTAAGCGCAGTCACAATACGCATCCGTCTTGCAATTTACATTTTTCAAAAATGCTTTTGATTTTGACATTTTGTAAGTACAAAGTTTGAATTTTTTTCCTAACACAATAAAAAATTAATAACGAAAATAATTTGCAAGCCGGATCCGAAATTTCATAAAGAATATTCAGATTTATTTTCAACATTACAAAAGATAGACTTATAAAATGGTTTGAAATGAGGCAATGTCAGCGCAAGAGATTGCACTGTTTAGATAGGGATATAGTGAGAGGCGTTTGCGTTCCGGTGGATTTCTCGTTTACTGGAGCAGACCCTTAAAGTGCAAAAAAGTCATAAAAAGTAGCAATATGTTTAGTATAAGTTGAGAAAAATGAGATTTCATGGGCAATGTCAAGAAATTTGAAAAAATCTAAAAATGACTGTTTCTGGAAGGTGGGGTGAGATAAAATTGCGTAGTTTTGTTGCAATTTGCATGCATAATATCGCCTTGAAATTTTTCACAACTGACTACCAATCACCCTGTATAAAAAGTAAATATATAAGTGATATATAAATTAAAGTCCGGAGCGTGCTGAGTATAAATATAAATTCCAAAAATTACCACTTACGACTGTTATACTTATTCACGTAGTAGTACACGGACAACCAGTCATTGTAAGCCTTGTTAATGTTTGGTTCTGGTCTTAGAAACTCTGGAAGTTTGTTAAATAAATACAGCATCCCCAGCCAGAGAGGGAAGATTTCCATAAACACTAATCTCAAGCTGCTGATAATGTAACAAACTGCTAATTTGGTAAGAATTCAAACTTGCATTATAAACGGGTTTACATTTAGTCCAAAACACACAACTCTCTAACAATATAGTAAAATATTATTTAGCGAATTTACAAAAGGAATTTTAGGAAAGATGAGCAATTGCAGTGACTTTTAAGGTCGTGAGTGGTCAATGGACACCGAACATGGTCCCCAGAACATCCGATGGTTGTTCTTGGGAAATAAACAATAACATGGTATTCAATATGGATCTATCTTAAAACCCTAGTGAATAAATTATTTTTGGACGTAATCTAAAATATTTCTCGGGTGCATTTACCATCTATTGTGGTTTTCTTACAATAAGCGTTTTCATCTTACAGCTGAAACACAAATTATTGTAAGACGTCTAAACTATCCATCCATATGTCGTCATAAATATTTTATAGCTTTTTCGTTACATTTAACGCTTTAGTTTATATTTCAGTTTAACTAGAAAACGACATAAAAGACTTCCAACTGGGGATTTTTAAAATAACCCACCCTTCCCACCTTTTCAATCGCTGCTTGCAACCATTTTGCGAAAATCATACATGTTTCTTACACAACAATGTTAAACGCTAACATTTATTGAAATTCGGCAAAGTAGTTTTTGGGTAATTCGTGAAAAACAATAGGTAGTTTTGTATGTTAGGTGGATCGCTTTTATAAAACTTCTTTTGTTTTTGGAGGTTAGTTATAGCGTAAATCCATAAAGAACGGTAATAATAAATTTTGAAAATTTATTGGTTTTTCGTCATATTTTTTGTACCACTTTATTAAAAATTTATTGTTTTTTTTTTATAAATTTTGTTATCTATACTTGTGTATTTTGTTATGTAGGCATATAATTTGTTATGTATAAATAAAATTTAAGTATCTACCTGTGGTTTTGAAATAAATCCTTTTTCTAAGCTCATTCATTATTCACTCGTTACAAAAACATGCATGCATTTTTTTAATTTTATGTCTGTTTATATGGGCTATTCTCCGGAGTGGCTGAACTAATTTTGACGTAACTTACTTTTGCATGTAGAGGACATATCAGAGCCTATTCTATTCTACTTTTTAAACCGGATATATTTAGGGATCCTATTTAAAAAATTGAAATTTGTTTTTAAATATGGACAAAATTTGAGGTTTTCGAACATGATACAGAATAAACATTATTTTTCACAACCACCAGCGTCATGAGGTTAGGTTTATATCACTATATTATATAAAAAAAAAGCCTGCCGTTCAGACAAAAAAGTCTGACCACACCCCCACCAAGTGCCTCTGCAACAATCAATCGAAAATTCAGTAAAAATAACAGATTGTACAATTAAAAACTAATGAGCTGGACTTGTGAGAAAGTAACTAGATAAAATAAAAACCTGAACACAAAATCTCACAACGAATACGTTAACTAACTTCAAAAGCGTTTCAATGACAATGTCGCCATCCTCAGTGATGCACGGGCTACAGTAACCAAACCATAACTCATGATAACGACATTGTCATTGAAAAGCGTTTTAAGTTAGTAAACGTATTTTTTGTGTTCAGGTTTTATTTTATCTAGATTTGCTTCGCCGCGAGTCACCGTGTTGCATTGGGAGTTGGTGAGCGAAGCGAGCCCCTTGTTAAAACTAAATAACTTTTTAACACTTAATCATAATTTATTACGCAAAAACAATAAGAATAAACTCAAATTCCAGATTAGACTTAGGTCTACTTTGAAATCATTCGAAAGAGTGCATCGACGTCTTGTCTATAATACTAATATTATACAGAGGTCAAATTTGTTTGTTTGTTTGTATGCAGGGGGTAATCTCTGGAACTACTGAACCGATTGAAAAAATAGTTTTACTAATAAAAAGCTACTATCCCTGAGTAACATTGGCTAAAATTCATTTTGATAAAAACATTTTTTATTTAAATATTTGTAAATTTAGTCGAAAAAATATTAGGTTAGGCCTAGACTGATGAACTAACACTTGTATTTACATTTATTACCATTGCAAAAAATTTAATAAAATAACAGATAAAACAGCTGTTTGCTTCATTAACAGCTGATTTCAAACTTTGAAGCAATTATTTTATGTCTAACTTTTAGGTTAGGTTTGTAATAATATGTAGACCTGAGCCTTGCTGGTTATTTTAAACTTTACTTTAACTGCTGTTATAAAATATACGAAATAATTTGATTTGAAGATTTAACATTATTTAACATCGTAGCTTTGGGGTTATTATCACTCCTACATCTTTATTATAAAGAAAATATAACATAATTATGTACATAGAAGGTTCCAACGCGTGCGTAGCACGTAGGGGTTTCCCCTAGTAATTTATAATTAGGCGTAATCAACTACACCTTATAAAATGATTGTCATGAACTACATTGTCCAACAGTCAAGAAGGCATGTCCACTTCTCTGTCAATTTTTGTCAGTGCTATTGGTTTTGTCTTTGGTTTTCAAGTCTTTATTATTGATGTCCCATGATTATTGCTGTAATACTTTACCACTCCTTTGATACTACTTGTCTTGTTTAATTAACTACACAATTACTGCCAGAACCCATTGCACTTAGTTTCAATACTCTATTTGGCGCATGCGCTGTTAACAAAATTCGTTTCGCCTTACAGATGCGCAACGTAGTGTCGCCGTGTGAACTCAGCGTTATGGTAAAGTTTGTATATTAACATCAAACAACAATTTTCTACAAACACGATATGTTGCCAATTCAACGTCAAGGACTTGGAAGGGAGTCGTCCTCTTCCTGAAGAGTAGTCGTTCAACGTGGAAATACGAGCCACATTTTTTTTCCAGTTGACATCTGTGTATAATATCTTTGATCTGTGCTTAAATACTTTCATCTTCGTCCAATAAATACTAGTGCATTAGTGACAGTATCTTACTAAATATTGCCTAGTAATTGTACCGCAGTCACATTACCATAAATAATATCATGTGTCACAGATACGTAGCGTATCTAATCTATGATTACTTGAACCTACTCACAGAAGACCCTACACTCCCGGGTGACATTCAACTCCCCGTAACCTTGGACCATCACGTCTATCCCTCCCACGGTCACACGTAGATTTTTTCCGTAGATTACTTGTGGTCTTCCTCACCATTTTTGTCAGTTAATAACAGATTTAACAAACGTGGGAGGGACTGGACGACAATGGCAGTTTCATCTTTGGGATTAGTTTAATGGATGCGCGTGGGCAAGTTTCTGAAGAAAAATGTTAATGAGCGACATCATCAGTCATGATGAGTATCTGTATTTTAATTGAATACTCGATGCCCAACAATTAATCGTTTCAAATATTTAGTGTAGCTGTTCAATCAATAGCTTCAATCAATATATTGAAGAAATTTTTACGCCTAATAAAAATGTATAGTTAATTGAAGTAAAATAGAAATAGAAAATTTAGATCCATACCTTAATAAACGGTACCAGATAACTGCCACATACTTTCTCCCAGTTGAAAATTTATACCTTCCCAAGAGTAGCACAGGAGGTGGTTATTTAGAATTGCAAAAGTAGAAGTCTAAATGCATGGAAAATATTAGATGCATGTAACACACATCCATATTATATTATAATATTATTATTATTAAAACTATTCGATCTATTTCGAACAAATTTGCACCAAACATGACAATTAGGCCTGTATGGATGCACGAAAAAAGGTTCTGAAAACCCCCAAAAATCAGTTATTATTATTATTATTACCTAAACGAGAATTTTTAGAAAGATGCGGTTTTCTGCATATGGTAGGGTACATTAAGGGCTACAAATAAGCCAAATTTTATCAAAATCGTTAGAGCCGTTTTTGAGAAATTTTGATTTTTCTCGTTTTTTGGCCATTTTTGGGGGGTAAAATCCCTTAAAAATCAAAATTTTGAAAAAATGTAAGAAAAACGCCTGGAGATATTCCAGAACTTCACCTACATACCAAATTTCAACAAAATCGGACCGTTGGTATGGTCTCCAGCTCTGTACACATTCTAACAGACACTCGGACAGACATCACCAAAAACCCTAATTTTTGGATTCAGGGAGCACCAAAACAAATAATTCCACTAAAAATATTTTTGGGTTCGGGGAGCACCAACACAGATAATTCCACTAAAAATTTTTTGTAGTTCAGGAAGCACCAAAACAGATAATTTTACTAAAAATTCAAATTCGAAAATTTTTTACGAAAACAATACTTTCTCCATATACTACGTATAGGGCGGAGAAAGTAAAAATGAAATGCAAACTAATATAATAAAATTATTACAGTTAAAAACGTTTAATTTGTGCAAAATTTATGCCTTTCAAAATCAATGCATAGGCTATAATAAATGAAAGCATGATTTTTTTGTGCAATCCATTCCCGTAGCCCCATGGTATGCTATGGTAGTACTCCATAACCCGTCCATGAAAAAAGTTTCGGTTTGGAACTGCAGGGGTTGGGTTCGGAGATATGGGTGTCAAAAAAGAGCGTCGCACCAATGGACTTCTTATGGGAAGTCTGTGAAGCAGTTGGATATCGATTGCCGAAGTGGCAAAAACTGACCAGAATGTTGTAGAAGCTTCCAGATTGTTGGAAAATGCTATCGAATTGTCCTAAAGGTTGAAACGTTTTAGAATGATCTATATATATGACTAGCTGCCCGATCCGACTTTGCACGGATAGAAAAATCAAAGTTAATTGTATATTAACAAAAACATATATCAATAAATATATTACACTATGAATTTCTTATGGGGATTTTTTATAACTTTGACCCCCCCAAACCCCAACTAAAATTTCGAGTTTTTGAAAATCTTTCTTTGCGAGCACTAGGGCCCTAGAGGAAGCTACCTATTAAATTTCATTCCAATACGTTCGGTGGTTTTTTTTTTAGTAACTTGGACCAGCCTAACTCCCCCTAAAATTTTTGAATTTTTTGAAAACCTTTCTTAGTGAGCACCTACGGTCCTAGAGGAAGCTAAATACCAAATTTGATTCCAATCCATTCGGGGGTTTTTGAGATTTCGTGATGAGTCATTGAGTGGTATTTGGATTATACAGGGTGATTTTTTTAAATTGGCCACCATTGGCATCTCAGAAACTATAAAAGTTACAACAATCTTTAAATGGGGGACCTTCCCTACTTTTTCCCTTACATTAAAAATACAATATTAACATTTCCAAAAACTCCGCCATTTTTCCAATATGGCGGCCAACTACATTTTTTCAAATGGAAACCCCTATTTTTTATATTGAATTTCGATTAGGGACACAAATTTAAGACATTTTTATTCTTTTGTATTTTTTCCTAAACCCAACCGTTTATGAGATACAGCCTCTCAAACATTTTCTATTTTATGTGATTTTTTTAATTGGGCCACCATTGGGATCTCAGAAAGTATTAATTTTACAGCAAACTTTAAATGGGGAAACTTTCCTTGTTTTATGAGAAACAAAAAAATACGTAGTTAAAATATTTGTAAATGGCCGCTATTTTCCAATATGGTGGTCAACTTTGAAATTTCTAATAGAAACCCCTATTTTTTATAACGGATTTGGATTTTCAATGCAATTTTAAGACGTTTTTATTCTTGGTGTTTTTTTGATAAACTTAACCGTTTAACCGCTAAGAGCGCTGAAAGTTTCAGAAACTCTTCAACAATTTAGAGGCATGTTTTACCATTTATTTGCAAACAATAAATTTTAATTCAAAGCGCAATATCTTTTACAATGGAATGTTAAAAAGCTGTTGCAATTTGACAAATACTTTATTTTATACAAAAGACGTACTTATTTACTGTTAAAAAATCGCTAACGCAACCACTGTGAATTGTGTGAAAATTTCAGCGCGCCTAGCGGTTAAACGGTTAAGTTTATTAAAAAAACACCAAGAATAAAAACGTCTTAAAATTTCATGTAAAATCCAAATCCGTTATAAAAATCAGGCGTTTCTATTAGAAATTTCAAAGTTGACCGCCATATTGGAAAATGGTGGCCATTTAGAAATATTTTAACTACGTATTTTTTTATTTCTCATAAAACAAGGAAAGTTTTCCCATTTAAAGTTTGCTGTAAAATTAATTCCAGCATTCCAATCCGTTCGGTAATTATTTTTAGTAACTTTTACCCCCCAAAACCCCCTAAAATTTGGAATTTGTTGAAAACCTTTCTTAGCGAGAGCACCTAGGGCCATAGAGGAAGCTACATACTAAATTTCATTCCAACCATCAGTTCGGTTGTTTTTTTTTATAACTTTGACCTCCCCAAACACCCCTAAAATTTCGAGTTTTTTTAAACCTTTTTTAGCGAGCACCTAGGGCCCTAGAGGAAGCTACCTACTAAATTTCATTCCAATACGTTCGGTGGTTTTTTTTAGTAACTTTGGCCGCGCAAACCTAGAGCTACATACCAAATTTAATTCCAATCCATTCGGTGGTTTTTGAGATTTCATGATGAGTCAGTGAGTGGTAATTGGATTATATATATATATATATACATATAGATTTATAGAAACTATAAAACTAGAGGCCTAAATAAAACTTGTCCCATATTACTTAAAAGTTATATTATATAGGACAGAAAAAAAAACATTTCCATTTCAATTATTTGCGTCTAAAGGTGTAAAATATTATTCGTATAAAATAGTAAAATACTCATAGAGAGTGGCGTAGTAGAAGGGGGGGGGGGGGGGGGGTGTTCGCCCCACCATCGATTACACGTCCAGCACAGTTTGCATTGTCTCGCGTATTTTTCTGCTCCTATCTTTTACTCACTCTTATCTGTACGAGCTAAACTGAATCGGTCAGTAGTACGCAATTTCATTCAAAATGGATAATTGGTTGATTAAGAGCCCGAAATTATCTAACAGTGGAAGGACTGGATTTTAATCTATGCCTCAACGAGTAGTATCGACAATAAAGGTAAGAAGTTGCTTTTGGTAAAATAAAAAATACAGACAGGTTGATTCACTGTAGGCCCTACTTTTGTCACTGTGAGAAGGGGTCGTACTTTTCGATTCGTCAAGATTTTAACTTTCTAAAACTGCCTTCCAATCAGTCGACACTCTTACAGTTTCGAAAATATAAAGTTTTCTGTAAACCCTTGCAATTGGACAGTTTTCAGCCAATGAGAAAGCACATTTCAATTCGATATATTTGTATAGTGATATTTATATCGTTTTGAAGAGAAAACTCTAACCTACATAGTCCTGGGACATATAGACATTTGTTGAGGCGCTGTTCCCACGGTCTCTTATGCGTGTTCCCAACCTGGGGTACGCGACAGACTGGTTGGGGTACGCCGAAAATAAACTGTAGTGGTGGTCGCTATGATCCACCGTATGTCGAGGCTAGTAATGTACTGGCACGATGATAAAGATGTATAAAGGGGTACGGAAGGAAAAAAGGTTGGGAACATCTCGTCTAGACATAGACAGGAATTGTATAGATTTTGCCCGTGGGGACTTGGTACAATTTAGTTGAACAAGTAAAACAAAGTGAAATAAGTTTATAAAATGATAATTTTCAAGAATATAGTTCAATTTTATGATTTATTCTCTACACTTTGTTATAATAATATTTCATTTTTTGAGCAAAGCAAGCATTCCAAAATTACTATTCAAACTAGGCCTAGTTTTGTTAGCAGTCTTGTAGTAGGAACATAAAATCTGGTGTTTTTTTTTTTTTAATTGATATAAGTTTTTATACACTTCTATTTAAAACTAAATTATAAAATTTTTGTAAATTTTGAAAAAATTACAAAAAATGTTTACTCTTTTTTATGTAGGCCGAAAGTTGGACTACTTTCTTCCGTTACTCAACATTTTTTGTTTCTTGAGCTAATAACTTTGCTTATTTTACATCAATCACTTATTTCCTGCCATACATACATTGTTTGAACCTTTCTCTACAAAAAAAGCTATGAAACACTTTTGGATAAAATTACTACATTTGGCGAATTTTTTGAAAAAATGATTGCAACATGCACCGAAATGACTTGGCATCCAGGCATTGCAAAACATTAGCTTAAACCGTTGTAGGGTTAAGGGTTAAATTAAATTGTTAATATTATTTCTAATTATTCTATTGATCTGTTATGAACTATTTTATATTATCAGTAATCACTTATTAAAAACGTTTCAACTGAGTAGGCTATACTCCAATATTTAAAACATTACTCATTTATGTTTTTACTTATAACTTATCAACCCCCCCCCCCCCCCCCCCAAAAAAAAAAAACTTCTTACTACGCCCCTGCCCCTGCTCATAGACGGAAAATTCACCTCTCGAAGAAACTGCCGGTTGTGATTTGTGCGCTTATTGGTGCATCGCTGATGACGTATGTTACCTCGACTTTAATTCATACCAGTTAGACTAATGAACATGGGAGGAGCAGCGTATAGTACAGGTGAATGTATAGTCGATAATAGGTTCCTACAGTAGCACACTGGACTAGCGCCTTTCACCTCTAGGCCACATTGCTTCCCATGTCTTCTTCCTTAAACACGTATATAAACATAAATGCTATAAAATGTTTTTTTTTAAACAGACTTACGATGCTTTGCCATAAAATATGTGTAACAATGAAGGTAATATTTGTGAAAGTGTTTTTTTTTTTAGAGGTTTCCGCCCAGCATCATTATCATAATATATTACTCTTAAAATTGTAAATCCAAATACTGTATAAACAAAATTATACGTCTAACTGCTTCGACTAAAAATAACAAATTATTACCAATAGAAATACAATTATTTCAACATTGATTAACAAGAAAAAGAGAATTAGTATAAACTTAAAACTAATAAATAACTATAAATTAAATTAAATGTTTCATGTTCCTCAACATTTTATGCGGACGACACGTCTTTACTTGTTAGTCACAAAGACATTTTTCAATTAGATAATGTAGCAGCTAGTGTATTAAAAGAAGCAAACGACTGGTTTGAGGTAAATGGACTGTTTTTAAATGAAGAAAAAACTCAAAAACTTTTAGTCACTCTACAAAACAAATATAAACATAGTTATAAGCCTGCTTATGAAAAAGTTGTAACGTTGCTTGGTATAAAAATTGATAGTATGCTCTCCTGGTCTGTGCACATAGATTATGTAAAGACAAAATTATCAAGGGTAATTTATTTACTAGTAAATCTTAAGAGTCAAGTAACGTTTGAATATTTAAAAATAGCGTACTTTGCTTTCTTTGAAAGTATTTTGAGATATGGCCTTCTTATTTGGGGAAATGGAATAGGAATTCACACAATTTTAATTCTTCAAAAAAAAGCTTTGAGAATATTAACAAACTCTGATAAATTGGAACACTGCAAGCCATTGTTTATTAAAACTGGTATTTTAACGGTTATCAACTTTTATATTTTTGATGTAGTAATGCACGTAAATAATAATTTACATATGTATCAAGTTAGAGGTTTCATTCATAATCATAATACAAGATTTGGTCATATTCTTGAACAACCAAGACATAGATTAAATAAATCCAAAAATTATCATTTAGTTTTAGGAATTAAACTATTCAATAAACTGCCTGCCACTTTTCAAAACTTGACAAATGAAGATTTATATCATACTTTTTATGGTTGGCTGAAAAAGCACCCATTTTATAACTTGGCGGATTATTTGGAATGTGATGTAAATATTTAGTAAACCTGTGTTTAATATTATAAATGTTAGTTTTAATGACTAAACTGTATGTGACGAAGTCTATTGCAATGTTGTACATGTGCTGAAGGACCAATAAATGTTCTGTTCTGTTCTGTTATACATTTTTAAGATGAAATAAAACACCAATAAATATAAACTTAAATCTAATAGATAACTATACATTTTTAAGATAAAATGAAACACCAATAAATATAAACTTAAAACTAATAAATAACTATACAATTTCAAGATAAAATAAATCAACAATAAATATAAACTTACATCTAATAGATAACTATACATTTTTAAGATAAAATGAAACACCAATAAATATAAACTTAAATCTAATAAATAACTATAAATTTTTAAGATGAAATAAACCCAATAAATATAAACTTAAAACTAATAAATAACTATACGCTTTAAGATAAAATGAAACACCAATAAATATAAAATCTGACGGTAGGCCTAAAATATAACAAAATCAAACCAAATATCACAACACAACATAAAAGAATATGTGATTGCTAGAGGTTCCGTCCCTCCTGTGCCGAAGCAAACGCATACAGATTATTGTGCACTATGATATTTGTACTGAAATGTCGATTGTTTAGGACTAAGGCACTTGGGTAGGGGTTTGTGATGGCGGTCACGTTTTTGCTTGACCTCAAATAACTCTTGGCGCAAGCAAATAAAATTTATCTTTATATTTTGTTTTCTCTTTTTTTTATGTCCTCACTTTACGACGGTTAGATTAACGCAGATGAGGGGGGAAATCCCAACAGTATTAAGTAGCATCAAACCAGTCTGGTAAAAAATAGAATATGTCCAAACAGTGCATCTGTATGCATTAATCTGATGAGAAATAATGAATTAGTGTTGTTTTCGCCGGACGCGTGAAATAAACCGGGAGTGGTTGGGGGGTTAAGTGGAGCCAATAGGCATTGGAGCGGAAAGGATTTAGCACAGTCCATTACACAAATCCAAACTATTGTATTGGTGTTACGAAATATTTAATTAATTTGAAACAAACAGTGTGAAACGAGTTAGAGAAACGCATTAAACATTCAAAACAAGCTTAACTAACGTTAGTAGTGATTGTTTGCTCCTGATTTATTATAATGTTGTTTTAAATTGTCAATAACCTAAGCTACAGGACGATTATAGTAGGCAGAGACATTTTGAAATAAGTGTAAAAAAATATGTGGTTACACATTGTTTGGTAGACGTTGCTTCCTTCCTCATAAATAAAAAATCATTATTAAAGTATATAAAAACTAAATAATAAGTTTGACAAGATAGATGTGGATGTGCTTATGTCTTAGTTATAAAATTATATAAAGCTTTAACACGAGGCATCCAGATTATTTTATAACACAAGAAGTTTGGGAAAGGGGCGTGGTACTCGCCAAACGTAAATCTTTCGTGTAAAGGGTCTGCTGTAGTGGCGGCCATCTTGGATTTTTATCCCATAAGAGCAATGTTAAATTTCAAACCGTTTATTTCGTTTACTTTTTATCATAAAATTGTTTGCAAGGTCTCATTTTAAGCACAGTCACAATACGCATCCGTCTTGCAATTTACATTTTTTAAATGCATTTGATTTGTTATGTAATTGACATTTTGTAAGTACAAAGTTTGAATTGTTTTCCCAACACAATAAAAAATTAATAATGAAAAATAATTTGCAAGCCGGATCCGAAATTTTATAAAGAATATTCAGTTTTTTTTCAACACTCAATTACAAAAGATAGACTTATAAAATGGTTTGAAATGAGGCAATGTCAAAGCGTTCAGCTGCAAGAAATTTCACTGTTTAGATAGGGATACAGTGAGAAGCGGTTGCGTTTTCGGTTGCTGTCTCGTTTACTGGAGCAGACCCTTAAGGCTCAGCAGACCCACCACCATCTTGAATTGCAACTCCCACAAGATCAATGTTAAACGGGTAATAAGATTACTTAAGTAATAATGATAAGAAAATTATTCAGAATGTGTCATTTTAAAGGTTAGGACAGTCCGAATGTGGATATTTTTTTAGTTTTTTAAATTTGTTTGTTTGTTTGTTTTTTAATTTCTTCAAGTTTTCTACCAATAAAAGAAAACTCTGGGACTCTGGGGGCTCTGGGATTTGTGGAAAAATTTTTTTTCTTGATTCTTTAGGTGGTAAATCGTGGCAATTCAGTTCAAACCAAGACTATAAACTTATTCGATTTCTCGCTTTAAGGCTCGGCAGACCCAGCCACCATCTTGAATTTCAACTCCCATAAGAGCAATGTTAAACGGGTAATAAGATTACTGGAGTAATAATGATCAGAAAATTATTCTGAATGTGTCATTTTAAAGGTTAGGACAGTCCCATTCTGGTTTTTTTTTTATTAATTTTTTTATTATACTTTTCTTATATTTTTTTTTACTTAACTAAAAATCAAAGTTTGCAGCTTTCTTTCTTATTCAATAATACAAATATCAAAATATAAGAAGGTCACCACATTCGAAATTTAATTACCTTTCAAATAAAAGTAATTTGAATATTTTTTGCTAATTTATGACGAAAAAAAAACACATTATTGTGGAAGCATGTACGCTCCGAATTTGTGCTCCTACTCGATACAGTGACTAGATAGAGACAGTGTGGCCAAGTGAGGTCTTGTTTCCTATTGGCCGGCAGCCATGTTTTTCCTAAATTCTTATCTGTTTCTTTTATATTTGTTATATTTTTTGCTCGAAAAAACAGAATACACTTTTTAAGAAGAAACACAGTTTTTATTATTTAATTTCAATATAAACATCAAACTGTAACAATTAAATCGCTTGTTTTTCCCTTTATAAAAAAAAACAAAGAGGTCATATCTCTTATAATTACAAAGAGATACAACACTAATCTTTACATTATAATTCTGAGCAGATGACATTACTTTTAGGAAAAACATGGCGGCCACTTTCATATGGCCACACTGTCTCTATCTAGTCACTGTACTACTCGAGTGTTTATCCTGCACTCTGACGGTTATCACATCAACTTGTTGCTCGCGGAGGAATACTATAAAAATAATATATCCGTTAATGTTCAATGTGTGAGAGAAAGTTGTTTTTAATAACACATACTACCACACATTGTCACGCATACACATTTCAGTACGTTTACAGTCAGGGTTACGTCTGCAACCCTCTATTTTCTGCCTTTATGAAGCTGCCCTATAATTGCTGGCGGAAGAATGAAGAACTAGCAAACTTAATACTAGTAGTGTACAGCTCTGCCACTTGGAGAGCTGCGGTCGACTCAGTAATATTTGTTCACTCTTGCATCAAAAGAAGCGCAACTGCGTGAAACGGCGACCGTAATTAAGGAAGATTTTAATTATATATATTATTTATTTGTTGTCAATTTTGTAGCCTCTAGTTTTACTTTACCTTTTATGAGGCTACATGTTTCTCTGCACGGGCAGCATCATCAGGCCAGCTAGCTATGTCCACTCAAACACTTATACATACACAACACTTAATATATTTTTTCCTACATTGGTCGTACACTTCACTCAAATATTTGTAGTTCTAAGGCTATAAACAATGAAGATTTTAACTGTTTGAGTGTCATACTTTGTCCCCCCCAAACTCTTTGCAAACTATTTGTCACATTCTAATGTAAATTCTAAGTAAATTCTATTGTTTTATAAGTGTGCCACATTTAATATTTAATACCTTTGTCTATTCCAGAGACAACGGATTTTGTCAGAAACGTTATCCTATAAGGGTTCAGTTTCTACTTTTTAAGTACTAAACTCTTAAAATTTATAAAAATTAAACATAAAATATTTGTATGTCCAATTAAACCATACATTTATTATTATTATTTTTTCCGCTTACACACTTCCTCAGCAAGGGATATTTAATTAAATTACAAGTGAAAAAACATAGACCAAGACCGGGAGTTGAACCCGGGACCTTTACGTTTCCGTCGTGATGCTTTGCCATCTGAGCTACCCTGATATCTACCGATATTGGTCGATGTTATCTCACTTGTGCGGTTTTTACTGCAATTATTGAATTAACCGGTAAAAATTGAATACCACGGTAGCTCAGATGGCAGAGCATCACGACGGAAACGTGAAGGTCCCGGGTTCAACTCCCGGTCTTGATCTTTGTTTTTTCACTTGTAATTTAATTAAATTTCATGATTTGAGCAAGCCCGGGGATTGGCGTAGGGTCTCCACTGATTGGAAACCAATCCCCGATAAATACTGAAATAATAATATTAATAATTGATCATAAAATAAATAATTCTTTTCCCAACACAAAATTATACTTCTAAGAAAATCATGACTCTGAACGCACGGCGAGATAAAACAAACATAAAGAAGGATATCTGGCACTATATACGACTATTTAAATGAAACTCGCGCACGGGCAAAGCCCATACGTCTATTAAACTGCCTCCTCTTGAAAAATGAAGAAA